>CM035804.1:47141319-47428819 GCA_020466265.1 Siphamia tubifer
TTGCGCTCACATTTGGTTATTTGTGCAGCTAGGCAAAGCGATGTGCAAACCAGCCCGTCTGAGCTTTAGTCCAGCAGCCGATGGCGTCACCTGGGAGACCGGTTTGTCAAGACATGGGGCTGGTTTTAGAACGTAACTAACTTCACTGGTTTCAACAGAGGATGAGAACTTTTGAAATTATTATCATTATCAATATTTTTATTAGGATTTTCCATGGCTCACATGTTCGTTCACATAATTCACCATTGTCATCCATTCATCTTCACTGAATTGAATTCTCGAGGAAAACTCCAGGTTTCTGCAGGATTCTGTTGAGTTTTCTGTAAATTAGTCAGATTTTGACCAGGGTGACTGTCTGATTGCCCCCACCCCCCACCCCCCCAGTGATACCAAAGATGTAATTTATACAATACAAAATTAAGAACCACCCTTTCTAGAACAGGAATCCTTTCGTGCACATTTGTGGTTAAAGAAAACATCAATACAAAAGGCTAAAACTGGGGAAAAAAAGGGGTGAAATGGACATAAGACATGGCCTTAAATAAACAATGGTCAAACCGGTGGAAGATACTTAATCCATCTTTTTCAAAACCAGACCTTTCTGTTGTCTTATTGCAGATGTAGTTCTTTCCATCTTAAAAATGTAATAAATGATATCAATCCACTCCTAAACTGTGGGATGTTCTAGTTGTAGCCACTTTCTTGTAATGGGTTTCCTGCAAGCAGTACTTACAATCTGGAATAAATGTGTCATTAGAGGAGACATTTTGTGATTGCAGAACTCCTCAGTATAACGATTCAAGCTCAGAAGGAACGATTGTCTGGAATACTTTTTGCTGAATTGTATAGATGTCTTATAAGAAAGGACATTTTTAATACCTACTAACCCTATAAAAGCATAAGGTCTATTTGGTAAACAGTCAGTAAAACGATAAAGGTTTACTAATTCTGTGATTTTTATTGTTTTTTTTTCCCCATCCTAATACAAAACACCTGTATTGGCCGTTAGTATTAGCACAGTTTATTCAGCCAATGTGAGGTTCTCTATAGGACTGCACTATATATATATATATATATATATATATATATATATATATATATATATATATATATATATATATATATGTATATATGTATGTATATATATATTATTATGATAACGGAGTGGGCAATATTCATATCACAAAGACGTGCAGTCATTTATTTTCTTTTCACCCCTTATTAACTTTGGTTTTACACACCATGGGGTAACAGAGTGGTTTTCTATACCACTGTAACATACTAGTTTTGTCTCAAAAACTGAAGTACTATTGCTGCTGCTGGTTGAGTGCAAGTTTACATGTTATTACTGTTGAAAAGATGTGTATATTTTCACATTTTTTGGGCAGGGCCTGAACACTTATATTTAGACATTTCATTTTTATATTCTAATCTGTATTCACCAAAACAGGCAAGTTGTTGAATAGTGTTTTATTACAGCTCTTACATGGTGATACTCTGGCACTTTTGTTATTATGAAAAGCATAATATAATTGTTCCACATTGTTATATGTGAATAAAATGACTAAATATTTGGCTGTTAGTGTCTGAAGGTCTACAGTTGCAGCATCACCAGGCTGTTGGACAGAATGGTGTTCGTGATTGTACTACTATTTGATCTGAAATACAAACAACTGGCGTATTTTATTCTTGTTAAGGAACATTTTTCTTAGTCGATGAAAATGACATTTCTTTATATGTCAAATATCATTATCCCAGTGTCATACACCCATGTCACATATACCAAGTTTTTCCAATACTGTGCAGCCCTAGTTCTCTATACCCACGATAGTTTGGAACAGAAGTCATTCTTATTTTTCGACCTATCCATTTCCCTATAATCACAAATTTCAGGTTTGGAAAGCCTAATATTATCAATATCAGGACTAAGTATGAAAGATGCTGACACCTATATGTGCCATTAATCATCCAAACTAATCAGCTGTGGCATCGACATCCAGGGCAGAAGATGACCTTTGTGTTTGACAGTGACGCAGGGATTTGTTGGCAATAAGAAAAGTGCAGAAAATCACCAACCTGATCCTTTAATTAGACGACCCCCGCAGAGCAGAGGGCAAAGGTCAAACCCTGTGTGTCCCCTCAGTCGTCCATCAATAGCTCTGCATGTGGCCTGATTGTGGGTTGTGTGTCTCCCTCTGTCTGTGGGAACATGTGTGTGTTTGTGTGTACATACAGAATGCCTCTACGTTGACCTTCAGGCCTGGGTCCAGTCACCTGCTGAGTCCATCTGTTGGAGCCCCTCACTCCCTCCCTCTCTCTCTCTCTCGCTCTCTCTCTCTTTCGCTCCCTCTCTCCCTCTCCCTCGCTCCCTCTCTCCCTCTCCCTCGCTCTCTCTCTCTCCCTCTCGCTCCCTCTCTCCCTCTCCCTCGCTCCCTCTCTCCCTCTCCCTCGCTCTCTCTCTCTCCCTCTCTCTCTCTGGCAGTAACTCAAGCCCAAGCACATTTAGAGGCAAGGGGCTTTCCCCTTTACACTCTGTGTGTGTGGATGCTTCTTAAAGAGAGCATCACCCACTCGTCTTACACTTTCATATGCTGCTCCTCCAGACTAGTTTCCACTGAACTCACAAATAAACACAGTAATGGCTGACTCTGTTCCTCATAAACAGACTGGGACTTTGATATGATTAACTGTCGTTACAAATCACCTTTTTCTGCTCTTGGTGAATAAAACGGGTGCATGCAATTTATTTTGCTCATTAAGGTTCAAAGTTATGATTAAAATCACGACTTTAATGTTGATAAATGTCAATCAAGTTTCATGTATTTCAAACATGACACAAAAGTTAAAGGGAAAAAACTAGACAAAATTATATATATTTATATATATATATATATATATATATTAAACATTTCAGGATAAGGCCCTCTAAATAATAAGTTCGTAATAATTTTTTAATTATTTCACAATACACCTTGGATTGGATTAAAAATGACATTTTCAAAGCTCTGTGATCAGAAATAGTCAAATTTTTGGAATAGCAACCCAACACATGAATCAAAATGGCAAAAAAGATAAATAAAAGATTCTCTATGTAAAAAAAAAAAAAGAAAGAAGTTCTTGGTAATAATCCTCCATTAAATCGACAAGATGTTGTTTTTTTTTAAAGCATTGGTCATATCTGAAAATATGTGGAAATAGTGATTGAAAATGGCTTTTATCATAGTTTTTATTCAGTTTATATATAAAAAAAAAGACTCTGAATGGAAACTGTTAGCAAAATGATCACAGTCCACTCAAACACAATTATGTAATTACATAATAGCAGCGGGCTGTTTGTAAGACTGTTCATCCATTTAGCAGATGTGGAGCAAAATAATATGTAAAAATGTGAATTCCTGCACAAGGACTGAGGCCATTGAAAATGCAAATGATGACCATCTGTAACAAAACTGAAGCTGCAACAAATGTCTTCTTTCAGTTCATTTAACAGTCATTTTGATGAAGAATACATAAGAAAAGAATAATATATTTTAGTTCGTCAGGAAAATAGCAATAATCTCCATTTGCATTCTTTCTTTTTAACACCAGTTGAGACAAAAAAACATCAAATTCTGAACTTGCTCTGATTTTTTTTCCCCCTTTCTTGTTCCTTCAGTATGACTAATAATATTTAACTATCAAAGTAATTAATAAACCATAAAGGTGACTCATCATTTCAGCTCCGCACTGTTTTTGTTGTTCATCCAGCTTCACTCCCGTGTTCTTATTACAGCCAAAGAGTAACAGGGTTCATACACTCTGATTTATCCGCTGAAACAAAGCCGCCCCATGCGTTTATAGAAGCCAACACATTTAGAAGCCTTTAAATAGGAGCATTGAAGGCGTTGCACTGCCCTCGACCTGCTCACTTGTACTTTGACACTCGTAATCACCCGTTTCTACACCACAACTTCATGGCTCCGGTCCTGAAACTAACACCAGGTTTTTTTCACTGTAAACATAAATAATGTCGAGGGACTGTTTTGTCTTCGCAGCTCAGTGCCTCTTTTCATTTGCTATATTTCCACGTCTACTTGTATGAAAACTGGCAGAAACTGGTCTGATTGGAAGGATTTTTCTGAGGTTATAACTAGGTGTGTGAGATCAGTTCTGCAATATATCACAGTATGTCATGTCCTGATACTGTATCAATATTACTGTACTCTATCAATATTTTTAGGTATTCAAATACAGATAGGTTCGTGTTTGTTTGTCTTTTTTGTTTTATTATTATTTTAGACTTTTTTTAATTAAATAATTGTTATTCGGCACATCCTGCAAGCTTCTTTTTACTGTCTGAGAGGCAGATGTTTGTTCCTTTGTTCTGATTCCACAGAAATAATGCTATGATGCTAGTTATGCACCAATTAATGTGAATAATTGAGCAGGATCTTAAACTGTGATGTCTCTAAAACATTGAAGTTTTTACAGAGGAGCATTTCGTGACGTCACATCAGAACCTGTCCTGATCAAATGAGGCGAGGAGGCGGGGCTAAAAGGTTGTCTTTCAAATCCCTCTGTATGCAATAAGACGGTACTACAACCATTCAGTGTAATCTTTAGGATGATCATGTAGTTAGAGCACCGGAAAGTTGTCGGAGGAGGCCAGAGAAAGTTACGAATGACTAAAGAAAATAGTGGATTATGGAGGTTAAGGTCTGTTGTTGCTTCTGTAAAAGGAATTTAAAGATTGCTGGCGTTTTACTCACATTCTTCACTCATCTTTGATAAAAGTAAATCTGCACCCAGTCAGCAGCTATGTATCTTCGCTGTTGTTCTTCTTCTATAGTTGTTTCCGGATGTTTCTCAGAACTGTTGCAGCGTCACTTTGTTACACCCGCCCTCTGACTCTATACTTCACCGTCATTGGTCGGCCAGTTTCAGGGAAATCTAGCCAAAACTTACGTTAAGCATAACTAGACCGTCTACGGTAGCTAATTAGATTTGCTGCCACTAGGGCCATCTAGCACGACTCGACTATGAATAATGAAATAAGGAGGCATTTTTTAATTTTCAGATTGTGGCTTTTCAATTGAATATGAAAAGAACGAATGATACATGGATTCAGTGGTACTTGGCAGCCTTTAAATCAGAGTAAAACATGACCCAAGAGACTAAGTTTTCATGTAAATTAGTTTTATAAAGTGACAAGCTCATACCTCTCTGACTGAGGGAAACTCCACAGTATGTTGTTGTATCTTAATGGTTCATTCATTTTTCATTCATCGATATTGCTATGTTGTCTAGGTCCCAATATGGTTTTAATTATTTACTTATTTTTCTCTTCTGCATTTTATTTTGTTTTGCACTGCTGTGTGTATATATATATATATATATATATTCCACGATGCTGTCAAGGAATGGTTTGTGTCGCATTGTGTCATTCTATGTTAAATAAAAAATATAGTTGGGAAAAAAAAGAGAAAGTGACAAGGTTTGTAACATGAAGTTTGACTTGATTTGCTTTTCTTGACGTCACAGTTAGTGACGCTGAAGCAACATATTGTGCTGTTGGGTCCAGCGTAAAGATCCTTTTTCTTTAATTCATCCTCTGCTGCAAGACCAGAAGTCTGTTTTTTCTGTAAATCTCACAAATCCTCTGATGCAACACGCTGTACAAGCTGCTCCATTTTGGAAATGCACGCATCCATATGGAAGGTAACGCATCCCGCCTCCACGCTCAACAGGTTGATTCTGTTATGTAATTAAACCAACTTATGGGAGTTCCTGTGGCGAGCCGTTGGACTCCCTCTGTCATGCCGCGAGTCGTTAAGCTTTTTTCCACCATTAATTAAGCAGCGACCGCTTCTCTCTTCGTCTGCCAAATGAGCCCAGATGAGTCTTGTCCAGAGCTGAGGAGGAGGAGGAGGAGGAAATGTGGCTGAAGTTTTAACAGAGTCCAGGACTGCACTCGTAAACCGTCCCAGAATAGTCCTGATGATATGAGACCAGTTAGTGATGCTTTTATAGTTCTGTGGCCCTGGGGTCACTGCTCACAAATCTGGATGACAACATTAATGGAAAGGAGTATTCACATTTTAAAAGTAAAAATACCTACATTTGATGAGTGAAGAGTAAAAAGTCAAAACATTGGTGATGTAGTAAATGGTCAGTGTTGTGTAAATAGATTTTATTGATGCTTTAAAGCACATTTTCTTGTCAATATACGAGGGATTTTAGAGTTTATTCACATGAATGAGGAAAAATAGACTTTCAGCTAATAACTGAAACTCTTCATTGATCTATTTATCACAAATAAATCAATACATTTAGAGATATTTTTTTTCAATACATAAGAAGGCAGATGAAAAGACAAATGTCCTCTGGAGCAGAGAAGATGGAAGAAGGCGTGGTAGAAATACTGCATTTAAAGGTTTATCTTGACATTGAAACCACAACTGACAACTATTACTGTATTTTCCGTACTATAAGGTGCACTTAAAAGACTTGAATTTTCTCCAAAAAAACACACTGCACCTTATATATGAAGTCATTCTGGTTGTGCTTGGAGACTTGGAATTTTCACTTTTTATCTCATAATTTTGACTTCGCTTAATGCGCCTTATATTCCAGTGTGCCTTATATTGTGGAAAATACTGTAATTGAATTTCTTGATGATGTCAGCAGTTGATAAAATGTCAGGAAATTAACTGTTGCCCCAATGTCTTGATTATATCCGGACGATATTTAAGTTTTTTCTTATGTCGTCATTGACCTGTTGCATTGGCTGATGGGTTCTTTTTATGATCTTTTTCTATGTTCACAGCACCTCCATGTTGGAGATACTGTTACCTGTTCTACATCTCCTTGTTTATTTTAGAAAGAACTGACTGGAAGAATGAATTGTTTAGTTTTTATCTGAGTGTAAGTTTTGTTATGTGAGTTAATGTTGTTTGTCCAGCCATACGTTTCTCCTTTTTTTTTAACCAGTAGTTTAATATTATTTTTATGTCAACAAATGTTTCATTTAAAAAAAACAAAAAAAAAAACAATCAGTATTTTCTCCAAATATCAGCAGCCTGTATCAGTCATCGGCTGAGGCTAAAGTAAAAAAAAAAAGTGTCAGTGCAAAAATAATCCATATCAGTCGATCACTATTGCATCATAAAATGACAACAGAACCCATCACATTGCTGCATTCAGCTTTACAGAACCTGACACCTCAAATTACAATGAAGTGATTGATGTTTATTACACTTCAGTTGCTGTTGCTCTTGTGATGATAGCCATAATAATCCTTAAAAAAAAAACAAAAAACAAAAAAACCCCAGCAGCTTATGTGCACTCAGTGATTCAGTGTCTGCCAAACGCTCATCATTTCTGTCATCCTCTGTCCACAGCGGCCCCGGGATTAAAAAAAGATCACATTCATAACGGCTAAATGGATTTGAGGATGAAGATGGAGGGTAAAAGTAAATGCCCTCAGTGATACGGTTAGTTTGGAAAGCTCCACTTAAAGTCTTTAGATAAATTAGTCTGGTCAGTCCTTTCACATCAGGACAAGGACCATGTTCATGACGAGGACGCAGACTCTTACGGGCCTTAGTTTTTTATCTTTCAGCCATGGTTTTGACTGTTCTTAGGCGCTTCGCTGTCCTTCGCAGTGACATGCAAGAGTTTTTGAAGATGCTGGTTGTCATGACTACCGTTAGCACTTTGCTTGCGGAGAGTATATTTATTCCCCGTCTGCCTCTTTTCTGGTGTAAGCACGAGTACCCTGCAGTAACAGGTGAAGTGGATGTATGTGGTGAATGCGGACAGGAAGCCGTTTGTAAAGGAATGGGCAGAGAAGTTATGTGAGCTTTAAATGCGTATTTGATTAAAAACTTTTCTTTGACAAACTATTCCAATGACTTTTCAGAAATTAAGCTCGACTGTTATATAGTTTGTTTGGTTAAAAGCGTCAGAACATTTGAAGAAAAAAAAAACAACAACTCCCATTCGTGACTGTTTTCATTCCATCTTCACATGTATGTACACATAGTTGTTTATATCTAGTGGGTGTTAGGTTCATTTAGCCACAGGAAAAGTTTAACAAGTCCCAGAGAAGGTTGTGATGGAACTATAAGAGGGTTTGTAGATCCAAAATGTGCTTAAATATAACTGCAGTACATGAAACTGTCCTTATTTATTATTATATATAGTTATTATTCCTCATTGCAGATGTTATCACACCAGGATAATGTTTGCAGAAGAAGCTATGAATTGAACAAATAACATGTGTATGGGACAGACAAACAGCTGTTTTTATTTACTGCTGTATATGTGCCCTCTGGGCGGCATGGTGGTGCAGCGGTTAACACTCGTGCCTCACAGACAGAAGGTTGTTGGTTCTATTCCTACACCAGACCTTTCTGTGTGGAGTTTACATGTTCTCCTCGTGTCTGCGTGGGTTTTCTCCAGGTACTCTGGCTCCTCCCACCATCCAAACACATGCACTGATAGGTTAACTGGTTAATTTAAATCACCTATAGGTGTGAATGTGACAGTGATTGTTTGTCTATAAATGTTCAGCCCTGAGATAAACTGGAGACTCATACAGGGTGTACCACGCCTTCACCCATTTTAGCTGGATTAAGCCCCCAATGACCCCTGTGACCCCACTGAGGATAAAGCGGGTTCAGATGATGAAATGTGCCCTTTTTTTAAATCAGGGTTCCTGTGGATCCTTGAAAAGTGTTAAAAGACATTGAATTAATTGTTCTAAAAAATAAGGTCTTAATTGGTATTAAAATGTCTTGCATCAAAATTTCTCAAGTCTTAAAAATTTGGACACATAAGTAAGATTTATATTTGAAATAAAAAGCATTTGGTAACATTTCGACTGTCTATTACCAAAATAATTTAGTGTGAGTAGAAAATGAAGTCACATCATTCTGTGGGTGTAGTACTCATTTAACTGTACTGAGTTTTTTGCAAGTGTGTGTTTATTTATTAAAAATTTCAGTTATGCTTCTTGATGCAAATGGTTCATGAATGTAGCAGCAACTGGACCAAAAAGTCATGTTCTATTTAAAATAAACAGTTGGTAAAACTGCCCCTAGGTCATTTATGTCGTGTTTTCAATTGTGGTTCATTGTCGGCTTGGTCTTAAATGTAATTTTAAATGGCATTAAAAAAAATCTTAAAAGTCTTGAATTTAATTTTCCCTGAACTGTAGGAACCAGGTTAAATGCTTTTTTTTCCCTAGTTGGTATTATCATTTCTTATTTTTTGGCTTCTTAACACCTACTAGTTCAGCAACTGCATAAGAATAGTGTGACTGGAGAGAATGTGGGCCTTTTTGGAATGTGTATTTTGCTTTTCTTTTTTCTCTATTTATCTACTTTCTCTTCATTATCTATTTTGTTATGACTTACTGACATGTCCTGAAGAGAAACACGTATAACCCACTTTCGTTCGAATAAAAAGTTTAATAACCAAAAAATAAAAAGCTGCGTGCATCCACTGATGAGGATATCCAGGTCCTTTATGAGGATGTTGTGAGGGGTAGATGACGTGGTGGGACTGGACTTAAGGGAGATTCTATGTTGATGATACCACAGAGAAGGTCCATAAAGGAGTTCCAGAGGTTCCTCCCGTGGATTTTGGGCTGTTTTAGAGAGGTTTCAGCCTGGCAGTGTCATCACTGTTATGGAAAAAAAGAAGAAAGAACTTAACCGTAGAACAGCTGCTACTGACAAAAGACAGACCGGCCTGTAATTTAGTATCACATTGAATTAATGGCCGATTGTCCAGAGCAACTTCTGGGTTTGGGAAAGAACATGTTACTGTTTGTGTAATGATGCTGAAAGTTTCTGCTTTTGTAATCTTCCAGCAGTATAAGGGTCAGCAGAACTGTATTTTCTGGTCCACAGTGGACGCTGTTGTCCTCAGAAACATTTTATAAAAACAGTCGAGTTGAAGTGTCCAAAGTTTTGACAAAATCTGCTAAATGTAGACCAAAGTACATCCACGATTTCTTTCTGTCCAATGCAAAAATCAAGGATTTTCCTCAGTTTGCGGTGGTTTAGATGCGGAGATCGTTGATGTTGATACTTTTATTTGATCAAAAACACATATTCTTACCCAGAGTAGTAGTAGTAGTAGTAATAATAATAATAATAATAATAATAGTAATAATAATAATAATAATAATAATGGTATTTTTAGGATTCCAAGGTGTTTTCTTTTATGTCTAGTCTCTTTGTTTGCTTTTCCCCTCATAGCTATTGACTTATTTCTGTTTATGTTTTTTATTTACCCCCCCCCCCCAATTCTGGTGACTTTGTAGTTTCTTGTTATTGTGGCTTTGTCAGTAAAAATCAGGAAACGTACATGTATGTTAAGTTTATACACACACACATGGAAATGACATTATTGGTTCTTGAAAGTGTAGGAATCATGTATTGTGTATTTTTTCATAAAGACTAAGTAGATTAATCCAAAGTGATTCCTGTAACTGGGCTTGACAGTGGAAAAGTCCTCAGGGGGAAACATGTGATTCAGAAAAAAAATGTGAATTAATGACTGTAGCTTTGCCTTTAATGTGATCCATTGTGTTCTGCTTTTTCCCCTCAAATAACAGCGAATTAAGCTTCTTTTCAGCTTGAAGTGAATCTAGTCCATCACCACCTTAAAAAAAAAAAACAAAAACCCATCTAAATCTCCTCAGTGACATACAAAACAAATACAAATCAGTGTTAAATCACATTGTACAGAGGTAAATCTAAGTTGGACAAATAATATGATGAAGTATTTCACAGTATTCTAGAAACAAACGTGATGAAATCCCTCATAAGTGTGATTCCAGGAAATCATCCTGACACGTCTTCATCTGCTGCAGGAGGATGAACTTGGATGTAGTCTCGTCTGTGTTCCTATCTCCACTCCAGGTTTCATTCTTGCTGATGTGTGTGTGTGAAGTGTAGTTTCTGGGTTATTCTAGGCTACAAACCACACTCTTAAGTACAATCACACACACCTTCTCTCTCTCTCTCTCACACACACACGTACATTCCCAGTCATGCTCTCTCGCCCCGTTCCAGGCTTTTGACTGCGTTCTCTCTCTCTGTAGAGGGATTACTGTCTCCAGTGTGATTATCTGTCTATTAATAGCTTCCTTTAAGGCCGTTCACATGCTCCTATAGCGGCAGAGCTGCCTCGCAAAACACTAGTCGACCCCCGATCGCAGCAGCCAGTAATTACTGTAATGAACCACAGCGTACTGTAACCAGAAGAACACTACGGGCATGCACAGTAAAAATACACACAGTACGCATAAAATATACTCAGCGCGTCTTCAGAGACTGAGAGGAGCAGGCTGAGCTTTGACCTTTGACCTCCATGCATCTCCTGCCTTCTGGAGCATTTATCATCTGTGACTGAGATGAATGTTTCCATAGTTATTGTTACGCTCATCTAGCTTGTGCCTCAACAACTGATATGTTTGCATTACAGATGTTCTTACCTCCTACACAGAATGAGTATGTACAAGTGATTACACTTTGCTTAAATACAGAGTGAATATTCACATTTACAAAAGTTATTTACTTGCGCATGTCACTGGAAAGTTTCTTCTTTTTTTTGCCGATTAAGAAATGATAATTTGAAAACAGAAATGCAAATTAGTAAGAGTGACAAGAAAAGAAATAAAGTGGGAACATAAAACCACAGTGTCTTAAGCCTCAAAATTCACATGAGTGAAAAGGAGTAGGAAGACGAATAAAGGTCTGTAATCCTACCCCTTCAAACCTTTTTCATATTAACACTGTCCCATTTTATCAGCAATTTTGAAACATGTACATTTAGTTATTCATCCATATTATAACACATTACAACATTGATCTCCAAATAACAAACACCTAATGGAGTTGATTTGATTTGATTTAATGTATTTTGGTCAATTAAAAACAAAAGAAAAGATAGTTTAAAGCGCTACATATCAATATACCTCTAAGAAATCCTTTCTTTATGCCACTTTTTAAGCCCAATCATACTTTCAGTTCTGTACTCAATCTATTCCCTAGTTTAAGTGTTAGCACTGCTGCAAAAGCTTTTAAGGAAATTAATCTGCATTGAATTTTACAAAGACGGATACAATGGTAATGGCAGAATTTAAGGAAAAGCTGATTAATAGGAAGACAAGACAGTCCTTAATTGTTTTTTTTTTTAAGTATGTGATAATAAAGGTTAACTGCAAAAGAAAATGCAGTCGGTGCATCATTTTGTTGAAAATTGTAATCCTATCATGCACTCTGGTCCAAATGCAAAGTACAGGCCTGGCAGAGTTATTGCATCGTCATCTTATCACAGTTATTTGAGTGAAATTATTTCCGATAACTGTAATAATGGTCATAATTCACCTGTATGAAAACAGGAGCATCAGACGAACAGAACATGTTTCATTAAATTATCCACTGTTTGAACTTCAACAGTCTATTACTGTAATTATATTACAGTAATTCATATAATAGTAACACAGTGATTATATAATAAAGTTGTGTCTAACCTGGGCTTTATGAACTAAAACTGCACGAGGCAGAAGATAAAGAAACAAATATTTTCTTAATTGTGTCCCAGTGTACAGTACCAATAAATAGCTGTTTTTTTTATCAACAAGCGTTCAGTTTGTACGTAATGACAGACAAAACATTAATTGCTGTTATTTTGTCGTAAACTGTCAATTATTTGGTTTAAAAAAAAATTTATTTAGCAGTTTTCTAATATGTTAAAATACAAAAATAAAGCTTCAGATGTGTGTAATAACTTACTAATTAATTAACGAACAGGTCGTTACTTAAATAAAGCGGGTCAGAGGACAGTCACTGCTGGACAAATATGTGTGAAAAACAATGTAAGCACTTGAAAAAGAGTTCATAGAACATGTCCTCAAAGACCTGAGCTTTTCCGTCTTTATTAATGACAATATTTCGACCCACAACACTATAATCAAATCTTAAAACTGTATTATTGCAACATCTGTAGATCAGATAAAACTGCAATAATTATTTGATTATTTATTAAATCTGTCAAAGCCAACTTTAAGGTTATTTTAGTACGTATTAACTGGTCTTAAGTCATTTTTAAGGAGAAATTACTCATGTTTTTCATCCTCGTTCTGTCATCTTGAATACTTTACAGCTTCCTTATACCTCTGCAGCAGTAAACCTATATTTTTACTACATGTATTTGTGCACACACCTTTTTATGTCCACATTTCACAATGTAAGCATATTAAAGTTGTGTCTTATCACCGGGCTCTGGTCTGTCACATGGTCATATCTGGGACGTCACGACAGCAGCGCTCGTTAATCACAGCATATGTTTACCTTCCACGACGCCGATAACCACAGGCATGTTTCCCTGAGTGTGATCAGACACAGCCGTCCAGTGGTTCAGTTTTATTCATGTATGAGAAGCTGAAGATTCACAGGCTTTAACATCTGCATAAATACACCTCTGCCACGGGCGAATCCAGGACACGATGCTGCATTTGCTCCTCAAGGACACTCGTTCTGTGCACGATATTCTGGTCAGCAGTTCTCTGATCACGCAAATACTGTAGATAGTGCTTCTATTGTGAGCAGAGGTGGAGAGAGTCATAAAATTTACAGTACAAGCCCAAGTACTTGTCCAAAAAAGAAAAAAAAATATGACTGTAGTAGAAGTAAAAGTGCAGTAAAGTGTAAAAGTCCAGGTTCTGACATATCCTCGAAGTATTAAAATATGAAGACGGCCACTGCAGTCAAGTCTCCCATGTTATTGCACTTAAAAAAAACAAAAAAACAGAACGTACATGTACAGATGTACAGAACCACCAACAAAGGACCATTGGATCACAATTACTGAATGAATATATACAATGGAAAAATAATTTGCAAACAAGACAAAAAGCACAAATGGACAAAAAAAATTTAATATTGTGAATGTAGCGTACCCAACCAAGGTTTGTTTGTGTTGTGGTTTTCGATGAATGTGTGTCATACAGTTTCTGGGGGGATTAAAAAACCATGAAATTGTAAAAAGTAGAAATTTCAGATATTAGTTTTACAATACATGTAGTGAAAAAAGTAGTCATCAGTAATAAGGACTCCACAATATTGTGTGTGTACAACATACTGATGACAATAATATTGCAGTATTTGTCATACACGTAAAGAAATGTCAATTTAATCTAAAATGTTCCTTAAAATTTTTTAAATGAGCCAGTTATTTGTATGCTGACAATTTTAAGACAATATTCTGTACTAGTATAATCAATTACACAATTCAGTCTAAGAACCTGATGATGCTGCAGCTGTAGACCTGCAGACACAAACATAGTCACATATTTAGTTATTTTATTTACATATAAATGACATACATATTTTATTACAACAAAACTGAGCTTTAACTAAAGACCATTCTATGTTAGTCTGGTAAAAGTTGTTTATTAATCATCACTTGTGGTTGTTTTTAACAGCTGTCTGTTCTGAAGTGAAGAAGTCATTTGCATTGTTTCGCTCTGTTACTCAATATGTATAAAAATAACTAAAAATAAAAGCAGAACTGGAAAAGACAATCAAAGACTTTGAAGTGTAATTCGGGAGGGGGTTAACATCCCCAGACCCTGAGGAACTGGTGGGTTTCCTACACGCCAGATTATCTCTTACATAATGATGGAGGTGCTGGTGTGTGTGTGTGTGTGTGTGTGTGTGTGTGTGTGTGGGTGGGGGGGGGGTCGTGGTGTCGTGTCGTCTATCAGGTCTGAGCCGTTCTCCAGCAGGTCTGAACTCTGCGTGACCCTCTGCCATATTGGTGGCTGTGGGCTGATAATGAAGACCCCAGCCACCTTGTTCACCTCTCCTGCCAATAGTTGGTGACAGCTCAGCCTCCGACTATAATGAGGCTGAAGCTCATCCCACCTCATGTGAATTTGGGAAACGTTAATGCTGAGCAGGAAACTGACCAGGCAGCATGCTCATATTTAACCCCCAACTTTAACCCCACAACACACACTCTTTTGTTTCATTCTGGTTCATTTAACATCATAGACACACACACTGCATGGAAGCGGATGGATTTAACTGAATATTAAATTACATCTGTTCTTATGGGTCCAACAAAGGGGAAATTAAACAGTCAACGCAGCAGCAGAAAAAGTGTGCATGTATAAAGATGGTTTAAAAAAAATAACATAAGAGTAACAAGGCAGACCTTCCCCAAGGTTTGATTTATCATTCACACGTGACATGATGGAGTCATAGTTGTTGATCCATCTGATGTCCGAAGTTAAATTAAATTCTTATATCTCACTTACAAGTTACTCTTTAAGTGACTATGTCTTATTTTAACTGTGATGAAATATTTTGACAAGAAATAAGAAAAATTTACTTGATGAAATTTGGATTTTCCAGTGTAGCGCTGGTTTTTTGAGTTACCGGCCTGGGCCGATAACTCTATGTCGTGGAGTGGCGTCCATCGGCGTCATCGGCGTCTGTGTACAAAGATATCTCAAAAACCCCGTGCTAACTTTTTTCTAATTTGGTGTGAACATTATATGGGTCACAATCTTGCTTCTCCTTACAAGGCTTATCCGTTGAATCATTCGTCTGCGGTCGGCGATCATTTTTATGCCAAAAACGGCCATTTTCGACACTTTGGTGCATTTTTCTCAAAAACTGTCTGATAACTTTTTTTGTTATTTATGCAAATGATTCAGTATTATGACCTGCTTCTGCAGTGCGAACGGCGTCTTCATTGAATCACTCCTTCCTAGGGTTCAGTAGGTGACTGCCGGTGGAACTTAGCACTTTCCTAATGCTTTACAATGATATTTAATCAATTTAGGGGTCCAAAATCTTGCTTATTGTGGCCAATAGAGCTAAGGAATATGTTGGACAGTAGTGGGAAATCATGTATGGTCGCGACATGTGAAAGACCCAACATTGCGACAGCGTTTTACCCCTTTGAGGGCCCTACCTGTACAAGGGGCCTCTCATTGCATGCATATCATGACGTTCAGGCAACACAGCTAGAAATGCTACTGAAGAATGTATTCCATGATGACAGATGTTCATTGACAGCTGGAAATGCCACTGAAGAATGTGTTGCATGATGACAGATGTTCTTTCACCAGGTGTCAGCTGTGCTCTCAGCACAACAGCACGGCCACCTGGTGAATGGTGAGGGTATTGCTGACCTCTGACCTCCAGTCTGTGTGTAAGAAAGCTGGTTTGTCTGTAGGTCCTAGAACGTCATCAGTTTGTGTCTTGGTAAGAACAATGGTGCCCCATGCAACGTATCAGACAGTGTATAGCTCTACTTGGACATCCCCAAACCTGTCACTGTGGTGTGTCAGGACAGACATACACCAAAACAACTGAAATACCATGTGCTGCAATGGGCGATTAATACAGGATGTGAGTGTGTTCATTGATCATGCACATGAACAATCATAGCTATTAGTGGTGCACTAGCCACACCTGAATTCCGAATGCCCAAAACAAACATGCAAGTGGTTTCCAGGTCCCCCATCCAAGTGTCATGTGACTTTTTATATTGGTAGATCTATTCATGCTTGTTTCTGTTAGTATTTATTCGGTATGACATGTATCAAAAATATGAATACAGTGAATCTCATACTAGTCTTTATTATATCTGTTTTGTGCACGATATGGCAATCAGGCTTATTTCTAAACCACACAGCACAAGCGTAACAAGCCATAAAAATCGGAAAAGATAATCAGATTTCCCCAACTTTGGCAGATCCCCATAGCCCTAAAGAGCCACAGACAGTGTATGATCCAATCCTTTGCTGGTAACTCACAGTACCCTTGGCGCTCTGGTTTTCAATCTGAGGAAATGTCTGAGTCAGTAAAAGACCTTCATGTTCTTGGAAAAAAGATGAGTTAAAATCAAGCGTTTTGTCAAATTAAGACAATCATGAAACATGATAAAGTGATCGTTGCATGTATTAATATTTTCTTACACAATTTCTTTAATTTCTTTGTGACTTTTCCAACTCAACCTGTGACTTCATCATAGTCTTCATTCACCTACAGAAGGAGACTAAAGTCACATCAGTGTGATGGACGTATAATCTGTGCCCATTTTTGATTTCTTCTGATCTAACAGTTTTCTTTTCTCTCTCCTGTCTCGTGTGTGTTTGTTTCATTGACCCAGACGTGCCAGCACCGGAGCAGCCAGAGCTGTTCCTGAAGAAGCTGCAGCAGTGCTGCACCGTCTTTGACTTCATGGACACGCTGTCTGACCTCAAGATGAAGGAGTACAAGCGCTCCACGCTCAACGAGCTGGTGGACTACGTGACGGTCAGCCGGGGCTACCTGACAGAGCAGGCCTACCCTGAGGTCGTCAAAATGGTGAGGGACCTCTGGATGTCACACAGTGGTGGAGGTGGATGAGAGGAACAGAAGAAACACACACGTTTAAGCACATTTGTGGAACATAAAAGGGTTGTCAAACATACCAACTGTTGAAATGCCACAATCACACTTAAACACACTGACAATCATTTTAGTTCTGGTTCCACATAAAGTGGTTTAGACCAGTAACATACTGTGTTAATGACCTATAATTAATGACAGCTCCACACTTTAGCTTTGTTTTAGCATGAAAGAAATAAGACTGCTTACATTTACAAACTGTCCTCACAAAAAATGTGAATAACCTGAACAAATGTGAACCTGAAATGTCTTGAATTACCAAGGCAGTCATTTCAACAGCTTTCAACATTTGCACCATCATAACTTAGCTTAAAAAAAAAAAAAAAAAAAAACTGGCTACCAATAGGTAGGTAATAAGACTTTTCCCAAATGTGTCTATATTTTATTCTAACATTGTTTTATCATTAAAATGTCAAAACACAAAAGGGATCTGACTGTTACTGCCTCGTCGACCATAGCGGTCACATTGCTGAAACATGACACGTCCTGTAAAGAGCGTGGAGTCAAAGGGCCTGCACACGACAGAGGTGCTGAAACGTGACAGTGGAACCTTAACAGTCTATCAATACAAACCAAGGAAAAATGGCTCCATTCTAAGCACTGTCCACACAGCTGTTAATACCACGAGTGGATGCACGGCTAAAGCACAGACTGTTCCATACTACGACAGAATCAAGGTTGAAGTAAATATACTGATCAAATGGAAAGAAAATATACTGACTGAAAGAACCAATCACACTCAATCGTTGTAGTTTTTATTCAGTGTCCTGTTTTTTTTACCTATTCCACCAATGTATTTGTAGTTATTTTTAATGATAATCCAAATTATATTCAAACTATAAAAGCACACGGAGAGCAGATTCCGCCAAGGCAGACCCCCCCCACTGATCAAACTTTTATCACTTGTTTCTTGTGCCAGTATCAACATTTCCTGACATTTTCAGCCAAATCCAATGTTGCTAAATAACAAACGCATAAACACTGGCGAAAACACAACTCTTTCAAATTTATTGGCAGAGCAATGATGTCTGAGCTGTTAAGAGAAGTACATAAGTGTAATTTAACTAGTAATTCTGTCTGTTATTAAATATGTTTTATGTATTTGTAGATCTATCATGATCTGTACGTTGTAATGTATTTGTAAATGATAAACTGAGACATGATTAATGGTTAATGGTTAAAATTGCACTTTTTTAGACAGTTTTAGATACAAATATTTCCTTAATGCAGTGTTAATTATATTTTAAAACATGACAAAGGTTGGGAGCTGACATTATTATAGCCTTATTTTACTGGTCTTATCAAAATGACATCATGTTGGACTACATGTGATCCCTGAATGTACATGATTTTGACAGATTTGATTTAAGAAAAATGTAATGTTTGTGTTTATAGTTTAATCTAAAACTCCGTTCACTCTGCATGTAAAGGTGACCCCGATATGACCTTTAACCCATATGCGATTCATATTAGATTTTTTTTTTTTTTTCATATCAGACCCCCACCACTTTTATACCTGGCCCTAAAGCACAAACATATCTGATGTTTTGCAATGGGACTGAATAGTTGTAGTACATTTGACATTTTATACAACTTTTATGCATTGAAAACAAAGCTCACATTTCTGCAGTGGAAGAGGCGTGACTTAAACACAGCATGATGCATGTCATGCTACTTCTGGCTAGTGTTGTCATGAATACCTGTAGTAGTACCATACCACGGTACTGAGGTATTCAAATAGGTACTATACTGCATTTGAAAAGTACCAGTACTCACAACAGCGCGGCAAACTCAACAGGTAACGTGGCATTGTAACTAGGATACAACTGAGCGGAACAGGAGAGGAGATCCTACCTAAGCAGTGTTTTAAAACATGTCTGGTGAAGAGCGGAAACACTTCCAACCTGCGAAACACTGACAGACAAAAAGTCATTTTAATATATTAAAATAATGTCCAATTTCCATTTTAGATTGTTGAATTTGTGGTGCTTTTCCATTCCATTTTGCTTTATGTGTATGATATTTGCCAAATAACAACTGATTTAATATAAAAATGTCTTTACTTTCCAATTATTTTTCAACATAAAACATATTGTTTAGTTTAGTTTAATTTAATTTTAGTTTTAGTGAGTTTTAGTGTCTCGAATATTTAGGCATAAACTGTTTCCATGCTCTCACTGCTCTGGTTTAATTACTTTTATTTGACTGTTGTTACAATTACTGTTCATGTTGATAAGATTTTCAATGAATAAAGTCAGTAATGACGTTTTCTGTGTTCTCTTTTTGTTTGAAAAAGTATCAAAATACATGCTGGTACCGGTACCAAAGTATTGGTATCATGACAACACTACTTGTGGCCCTTGGACTGTTGACACCAGCTTAATATCTTACATTTAGTTTATTATATCAACAGCTGTGCAAAAAAAAAAAAGATTTCAGAAAAACATCAGAATGGAACATTAGGACCTGCTGTGTGTGCTTGTACACACTGTGACACTTTTGATTTCATACGCATTTTAATTCTCACAGGTGTCTCACAACATTTTCCGGACCCTTCCGCCCAGTGACAGTAATGAGTTTGACCCAGAGGAGGACGAGCCCACACTCGAGGCCTCCTGGCCACATTTACAGGTAAACACAGATTCACTTCCTTCCTTATTTATCATTACATTTTAATGTGTAATCCAAGGGTGAATAGAAAGTGACTCGTGGCTGAACCTGCTCGTGTCATGTTGATCTGTGACGACAGAACCGTCCTAACGTCCAACAGCTCTGAACTCAGACTGAAAAAACCCACTTTGTTACAGGTCACATGAACACGTCACTGTTTTGGATCCAGAAGGAAAAGCACAATTATTATTATTTACTGCCGACTTTCATTAGGACTTTCTTTCTTTCTTTCTTTCTTTCATTCTTTCTTTCTTTCTTTCTTTCTTTCTTTCTTTCTTTCTTTCTTTTTTCTTTTTTCTTTTTTTCTTTCTTTCCTTCTTTTTTTCTTTCTTTTTTGTCTTTTTTCTTTCTTTCTTTTTTTTTCTTTTTCTCTTTCTTTCTTTCCTTCTTTCTCTTTCTTTCTTTCTTCTTTTCTTTCATTTACGAGTACATTTTCACACAGACAGCAGCTTGTTTCACTCGTATCTTCGCTGAACAACAACAACAAAAGCTGTAAAAATAGCTAGAGAATCAATCAACAAAATGATGGTTTCATCATCTCTGCAAACACAGCTCATCCTCCAGCAGTAAAAACTTTCTGCTGCTGTAGGCGTAAAGACGAGCCTGTTTCTCTTTTGTCTGACTGATGGATTTCTCTGTGTGATTGTAAACATTAAATCAGCTTTCAGTAGCATCATATTAGAAAGAAGCAAAGCCCTAATAATTAGAGCCAGAGCGCTCCTGAAAAGAAGAGACACGGTCTTTGTGGACTCATGACGTACTTAGATCATTTAGACCAGGGGTTCTCAAACTTTTTTGGCCCAGGTCCCCCTTGAAGGGGTGAAATTTTTCCATGTCCCCCCTCATCCTCGTGATACTGAAAATGATAAAAAAAAAACACTTCAACAATTATTATGAAACAATGATAACCTTTTTTAATAGTGCTTTTGTGCAAACCAGCGACATTTTCAGGTATTATAATATAAATGAACACTTCAGAAACAACAATTTAAAATAATTTTAAAATAATAAACGGAACAAAAGACACACAAAACCGTGTGTGTGTGTGTGTGTGTGTGTGTGTGACAGACAGACAGACAGACAGACAGACAGACAGAGACTTAATGAGAGGGATGAGCTTGTCAAACTCAATATAACTATCAATGTACTTTCTCTTTTTAGGGTTAGGGCGTTTGTTTTTGTCATTGTCATTTTCATTGTCATTTCTTTTACCACTTCTTGAGGAACTTGGCGGACACAAAAATCGATCCATGTTCGCTGCAGGGTGGCTAAAAATAGCCTGTGACTCGCTCCGTCTCAATTTAGTCAAGCTGGCGTCAAACAGCGCTGTTACTTCCACCCACTCGCTACAAAATAAAACTTCCGCATTTCAAAATAAAACAGCAAAAAAACCAAAACAAAACTGTGAATAATTTCGCGTACCCCCTGGACATGCGCCACGTCCCCCTAGGGGTCCGCGGACCCCAGTTTGAGAACCGTGGATTTAGATTATACCTGAACTTTCAGAGGTCACGCCTAGAAACTGTAGGAAATCAGTCACTGAGCTTCAGGTCTGTTTTTGAGACTCTATAGAATCAGAAGAATGAATGAGATACTGAGTTATTATCATGTTTTTACTGAGAAATAATCACTGAGGCTCCAGTGTTCACCAGCCTTGAACCTTTACTTTTATATGTTCATGTTTATTGTAGACAGTTGATCAGTGTGACGTGAAGCAACAGAGCAAATGTTTGATGATATTAATTCATTATTATATTGATTTTAATCTAATAACAACTCTCACCTCCTTCTCCTTTTCCTTCTTTTCCTCCACCTCTTCTCTTTCTCTTCTTTACCTCCTCCTTCTTTTTGCCCCCCTCCTCCTCCTCCTCTGCAGTTGGTATACGAGTTCTTCATCCGGTTCTTGGAGAGTCAGGAATTCCAGCCCAGCATTGCCAAAAAGTACATAGACCAGAAGTTTGTCCTACAGGTGAGTAAATCCAAATTAACTTCACTTGGATTAAATTAATAATTTGTTAAACAATGGTTATTTTTATGTCATGGAATTTTTCATCTATAAATCCATGATTTCTTCATATAAAAAAAAACAATTATTTCCTTATAAAAATAAAAACTATGAAATAGTTTAATGTCAAACCAAATACATAAAATAGATACTAAACTTCTAGTGTTGAATATTTTATCATCAAATGGTGCAATGGAAATAAAAATATTACTAAATACAAGTGAAACCCAACACGTCAGATGTATTTCTTCTACTGATATAAAATATTAGATAAACATGGACATGAACGACGGGATTACATTTTTATTTTACACATGCAAATGTTTCCATTTCATTCTGAAGAAAATAATTCTAAATGACTAGGATGAAGTGATGAAATATCATTAAATGTATTTATGTTTATTATTAATTGTTTTTGATCCTCTTATTTATAGATATTTAAGGTTTTTCTTTAGCTTTAAGTTGACTGTTTAATTCCACATTATAATTATACACAATATTTTTGCACATTGATTTATGTGTATTTTATTTGTCTAATTAAATGTATCCAAATGTGTTAAATAATGTTTTAATAAATATATTTGGTGTGTTTGGTTTACAGCTATGTATGTATCTACTTTTCCATTTTTTTTTCATTTCCCTTTTGTAATGTTTTCTGTCTTTCTCTCCTCTTTTTTTTTTCTTGTTCTGTTGTTAAATCGTGTCTGCCTTATGTCGTTTCAGCTCCTGGAGTTGTTCGACAGTGAGGATCCTCGGGAGAGAGACTATCTGAAGACAGTCTTGCATAGAATCTACGGCAAATTCCTGGGGCTGAGGGCTTTTATACGAAAACAGATCAATAATATTTTTCTACGGTGAGTGCGTTCTGGATTCTCTGTAGGTCCGTTCGCTCCGTTGATCCGTTCACGTTGTGTGACTTTGCTCCTGCTTCTCCTTCCAGTTTTGTTTATGAGACGGAGCACTTCAACGGGGTGGCTGAGTTGCTGGAGATCCTGGGGAGGTATGTGGATTCCCGAGACCCTCTGGTTCACATTTACGTCCCGACAAAACCTCTAAAAACCAGAGCTGAGCTGTAGATTAAACCACAGTCTTGGGGAGATGTTATATCTTCTGCATGACAGGAAAAAATGCCAAAGGAGGAGAAAGCTGAATAAGCCCCTCCTCCCATCACCACCAAAATTAACTTGTTCCTTGTGCCAGTAGCAACACATCCTGAAAATGTCATTAAAATCCAATCTGTAACGTTTTGAGTTACCTTTAACAAACAAAGGTAGAAACACACAAAACACTTTTGGTTTTTAATGCACAGATTAAACTTGAGATTTCTTTCTTTTTCTTTCTTTCTTTTTTTCTTTCTTTTTTTTCTTTCTTTCTTTTTCAGCTTAGCATATGTCACTAATAAACAACAACAATGGTTAATATTTATAATTATTTTTTGTGACTGTAGACACAACTGTAGATTATTAAAACACTCTGAAGACACAATAACAACAGTGATTTGTACAACATGTACTGGAAAATATATTCTCAGTTCAATAATACATAAAGAAATAATACACAAATGTTGTGTTATTAAAATTGCGTGCTTCCAGTGGGAAATTAAACACACTGATGTTCTTAAATGTTAAAGATGTTGTTTCTAACCTTGATAAAGCTATAAGTTAAAGCAGGAGGTGCTAAAAGCGTTCCAGTCCCAGTTCTGGATCCTCAGACGTCTTTGTCTTTAAAGCTCCTCTTTGTCTCCTGCTCATTGATCTTCATTTCGAGCTTCTTTCATGTCACCATGTTTAATGGATGCCTGTGTTTTCTGTCTCTTTCCCAGTATAATCAATGGTTTTGCTCTGCCACTGAAAGCGGAACATAAACAGTTTCTGGTCAAAGTGTTGATTCCCCTCCACACCGTCAGGAGTCTGTCCCTCTTCCACGCACAGGTAAGACACGACACTTCCACGAAACGTCCACTCCAACATTTTGCCACCAGTTGTTTGTCAGATAAGCTGAAGGTGACCCGTACCTGGAACCACAAAGTTAATGTTAAAACAAGTATTGGTCATAAACAAAACTAACTAAAAAACAAAATGTAACAGAAACGGGACTCTGCAGAATACAGGTTTTTATCATTTGGATGAAAAAAACAACCTCACAATCCCGTTATTTTTGTCTTTAATACTAGGGTTTTATTTATAAACCACCTCATACTGTAGAACATTAAACAACTGCAGATGAAATACTGAGATTTAGAGAATTAATGATACTTAAGAGGTTGTACAACATCCAAAAAGAATCACTTGACCTCAGTTCATTGATGGTGTTTTTAAACGAGTAAAAAATACAATGAAAAGATGAAAATGATCAAAATGAGTCAAGGGGAGGGAGGTTTCAGGTTAATGATCCGACTCTTGATGCTTTCTCACATTAGAACAACAGATTTCAGATACTCTTTGTTTACAGTGAGGCTGAAAACACCTGCCAAGCACCAAATGTGTGTAGATTTAAGGGTTAGTGGGTAAATCGACTGAGACTAATGTGACCCCGACTGAGACGCTTAATGTCCTGAGACAAACTAATGAATATTGGTGACATCAGATACACATTTTTAACTGAAATTCAAAAGGTTTAACACCTCTTTGGTCCCGTTAATGCAGGACATTAATTTAATATTAGCGTCTGTGTGTTGGGTTGTAAAGGGTTAAAAAAAAAACCCTTATGTAACTATCATAATTCCTTTGTGTATGTTTATACTGAGCGAGTAACCCTCTACAGAATGAAAAGGTCAGTTTGGTTAAAGAAGTACTTGATGATGGTTGAACCTTGAAAAAAAAAGTAGAAAATATCTTTTAGAAAAAAGGAAAATACATGTGAAAGCTGCGATCTCCTGTTTGAGTCAAATGAATGAGGATGGAAACGGTAACCAATTTAGAAATAAGTCAATGAAAAGTAAACATACTAACCGAACAAATGACGTGCACACATGGAAATATTTGCCCAACTTTTTCTTTCAATGCCTGAAATTAGAAATGATTTTCAGCCCTAACGTGTGCTGTTGTGTGTCGTTGCAGTTGGCGTATTGCATTGTACAGTTCCTAGAGAAAGACCCAACATTAACAGAACCAGTGAGTATCACAGTCCACCACATTCTAGTTCTGTTTGAAGTCATTTGAGCTTATGTTACATTTCTGATGCACTCGTCTCACGGCCACTAGAACTAAGCAGAGAAATAAAACCCAGAACTGATTGTGTGTCTCGCCCCCTCAGGTCATCAGAGGCTTACTGAAGTTCTGGCCAAAAACCTGCAGTCAAAAAGAAGTGAGCTGCTGTTTTATCCCTGCAGACGTTTGTGTCTCTGTCTCTGTGAGCAGAATATTAATGCCACTCCTCCTCCTCCTCCTCTTCTTCCTCCTCTTCCTCTTCCTCCTCCTCTTCCTCCTCCTCCTCCTCTTCTTCCTTCTCCTCCTCCTCTTCCTTCTCCTCTTCCTCCTCTTCCTCCTCTTCCTCCTCTTCCTCCTCCTCTTCCTTCTCCTCTTCCTCCTCTTCCTCCTCCTCCTCCTCCTCCTCCTCCTCCTCCTCTTCCTCCTCCTCCTCCTCCTCTTCCTCCTCCTCTTCCTCCTCCTCTTCCTCCTCCTCCTCCTCCTCCTCCTCCTCCTCCTCCTCCTCCTCCTCCTCCTCCTCCTCCTCTCCTGTCCAGGTGATGTTTTTAGGTGAGCTGGAGGAAATCCTGGACGTAATCGAACCCACACAGTTCGTCAAGATCCAGGAGCCACTTTTCAAACAGATCTCCAGATGTGTCTCCAGCCCACATTTCCAGGTCAGTACCGTCCAACAAACTGAAATATCAAACCGATGATGTTATTTTAAGAGAACATGCGCTGCCGGTGCCACATTTCTGCATCCACCATCATTCAGATTAACATAACTATTGACAAAATCCAAACTGCATTTGAAAGGTGTTTCTTATTGTTATGAAACAATGACAGTGGAAGAGCAGCAGATGCAGTCAGTGAGAGACACATATTACTTTTAGCAGCATTTTAGCAATGTGCATGTTACGGTGGGTTACTTTAAATACTTAATAATAATTAATGATACAGCTGTTTTGTCGTGTTCTACTAGTATTTGTTTTGTTTTTTGTTTTTTTTAACCTTGTTTTCACTCAGTATGTTTACATGCATGTCTACACTGAGCTATTGGGAATAACCAACCTAAGGATGTAACTGGATTTTTTTCCAGAAATTCAAGGATGCGTGAATCTGTGTATCATTCCTTCATTCATTTTTCAAACTAAAAAAAACCCAACTTATTTCTTCATTATTTTTTTCCAAAACCAAAATGGAAAAAAACTGTTAGTGATGCATTTCTTCAGTTTTCCTTTTTGGGTTGAACAACAGATCACGACCCTTTCCTATTTTATCCAATTTTGACCCGAAGCAAGTTGAGTAAACTGAAAGAAACATGAAGATCACTATAGTATGATATGACTTAAATTTTCTCTGTGGTCATATCTTCAGGTCTTAGAGTGACCCTCTTAGTTTCCCCAAATATGACGTAGGTTTCCATCTTTGTCACTGCGGGTCAAAGGTCATTTCCGGTTTACTCAACTTGCTTTAAGTCAAAATGAGATAAAACAGAAAATGGCTGTCATCCTTTTTTTTCCATTATTCATTTAAACACAAAAAGGAAAACTGAAAAACCGCATCATGATCCATTTTTTTCATTTTGGTTTTGAGAACAAATAATGAAGAAACAACTTGTTGTTTTGTTGTTTTATTTTGAAAAACGAATGAACAAATGATACACAGATTGACATGCACCGCAAAAGAATCAGATTATTGAGTGAGCTTTGTTTAGCGTTCATCCGGTTGGCATCATAGATAAAGAACAGTTGGTAAACAAAGGCAGCAGATTTGAAGCAGATGTAGTTGGACGACACCGAGTGAGACGATATGAACGATAACGATGCGGAAACTCAGAACATTTAGGACATACTTTGCCGTGTCTTCTTGGTTGTTGTCGTTGTTTTTTTTTTTTATCGTTTCTCACCTTCTTCTGCTACTGTGTTGTTGTCATGATGCTGTAACTCGTCACTTCCAGGCCAGTCAACAGTTGAGCTCCTCGTAGTTTGTATATACATGCCGAAAAACCTCGACCTAGAACCGTATTATCCAGTATGAATGGTCCAATTACAAAAAGTCCAGTTGGGTTCAGCTGCAGTCTGACTAAAGTGTATATATGGTTCTGAAAACGTCAATATTAGCCGGACTAAGGCAATAAGTTGAATTTCTCATCCTGAGTATTTTAGTTTCTGCTTTGTATAGTTAATTGACGTTGTATTTTAGCTTTACATATTATATAAATGTATAGACGGAGAGCGAGTCCAAGGGCAGAAAGACACGTCTGTAAAAGAAGCAGATAATGAATGTTTTTCTCAGTCTGTGTTTACTTTCTGTCTAATTGTAGACAGAACCATTCATTTTTACACTCACACAGGCTCCAAATGACTGGAAATAACTAAAAATAAGAAGCTGGAACACGGATGTAGAATCATCTAAACAAACTAAAATGTTTTAGCAAATGGAAATGAATTTAAAGCTTATGTTTATAATTTCATTCTTTTTCATGCTCCACATTTCCAGTTGTTTTTCATCATCAATATGATACAAATTCAATTTAGTCTTTTTTATTTTTGCTACAACACACTGTTTTAACCATATATTACATATAATATTGATCATTTATGGCCGCATATTGACAGTTCAGTTCTTTCTGGGAAAAACAAAGACATCTCCTGAGATTTTTTTTATTGTGAAAACAACATGACAAACGCTCGGCAGTGTGTTATATGGTGGTAAATGCTCTGGTGTTTGTGTCCAGGTTGCAGAGCGAGCCCTGTACTACTGGAACAACGAGTACATCATGAGTCTGATCGAGGAGAACTCCAGCGTCATCCTGCCCATCATGTTCGCCAGCCTCTACAGGATCTCCAAAGAGCACTGGAACCCGTAAGGAGTTTTTTTTTTTTTTTTTTTTAATCAGACTTGAAGTACAGTTTGGTTTATGATCGTTTCTATCTTGTGTCAAATTTCTCATTGAGGTGATCTGAAAAAAAGTCATTTCTATTCAGTAAAATCTCACAGTAAAATATTAATTCAAAGTGAAAATGAACACAGAAGCATTTATTGATTCATTACCTTGAAAAGAAGAGGCAACAAAAGTTAGTGTTTGACAGGTTTTACTTTTAATGTTTATTTAATAGTTCTGACTTTTAAGTGATCAGTCATGAAGAAATGAGCGGTGATGTCACTGAAAGAAAGAAAACCATCAGTCAGATGAAAAAAGATGTTACGTCCGTTATGTATGTTTAAAAGATTTAGAAATCTCCAAAATATCAGTGCATTGAAAGAGAATTGAAAAGTTGGTTTCTATAGATTCAGAATAAAACAGTAATGTTTTTAAAGGCTGTAATAGTAGTTTATTCAGTTGTAAATTACTTTATTTTATTACACTTTTATGACTTGGACTTTTGGTTGTTCCTTATTTTTAGAAGAAAAAAAGGGGAGAAGAAAATAAGAGTAAAATAAAACCAAATAATAGGGTGGGGAAAAAAACATGTCTATTGTTCTATATACAATGCAACTGAAAGGGTTTGGATTGAAGTAAAACTTATTTTGCCTAAAACCTCTTTATATTTAATATAATGTTTACACAAGAAAACAAAAAAAGTATTAAATGTAATAATTGCTAAATATACAATAGAATATAATTCATATTTAATTGTAGTTCAGGTATATTCTACTGTTTCTAGTCTTTTAAACGAGTCATTTATTTCATTAATCCTAAATTCTATATTTTTAAATAGTCAATTTGTGCATCTTCTTTAAAGTTTATTTAAAATCTTAAAATAGTTTTAGATTGTTTTAACTTCCTCAGACCGTGTATCCTTGTTTGGGGACAAGACTTTGACAGTTTTATTGAAGATAAAATAAAATAAATGCTGTCTACCGCAAAGTACACAACATAAAAAAAGCTTCCAAAAAAGACAATTATTCAACATGAAAAATAAGTCCTTGTGCGTTTCTGGGTCTGAAGCATCTTCCCAACCACAGATTAACCCCCGAATGGAAATACATGTCTTTTTTTTTCTTTTTTTTTTATTTGTTCTTACCTTTATTTATTTAGTTTTTAATGTTGAGTGTTACCCCACTGCGATGGCTATTATTAGGAATTAAATACTGTTTTTGTCCATTTTCCTTAATGAACCAAACAGTTACTAAACACAGAAACCTCTCCCTAGAGCCTTAGAAGGACGACATTAACACATTTTGAGCTTCATGAATCACCTGCATGTGTCTGATGTAGAATGTCTTCGGTGTTGACGGTGTGTCTGTGTCTGTTCAGGGCGATAGTGGCGCTGGTGTACAACGTACTGAAGGCCTTCATGGAGATGAACAGTACCTTATTCGATGAACTCACAGCCACTTACAAGTCGGACCGCCAGCGGTAAGAAACATGACTGTGCAACGAGTGTTATGAGAGGACGACACTCGGGTCCCAGCGCCGAGATTTAGAAAGACCAGGATGGGAATGAGCTGTGGTTAGAACGGCAGCAGAGGAACAGATGTAGCATTAGAACTGGTTCTGTTCATACCAGGAGATTCTGCTGGTGTTAATATGATGAAGGACTGAAGCAAAACTTTACATACATTCTGTATAATAGTTAGTTTAGTTTATTTCAAACGTCAGATAAAGAACCATACAACATAGTCGAATAACATTTATGGTTCTCAAAAAGGAGTAAGAAGAAGCATATTTGGGGGGGTGGGGGGTGGCTCCCCTTGACTGTGCCTGCTCTCTTTGGCCTACGGTCCCACTCTGCTCAGCCAGTTTTTTTAGCGTCTTCTTCGGTCCTTTCCCACTGGAGGAACCTGATTGATTGATTGATTGATTGATTGATTGATTTTTATTTAATTCATGCTTGCAGCGAAGCCAGAGACTCCACTGAAAAAATGCTGAATTTTACAAAGTAATTAGATAAAATATTTAAAAAGAAAATACATATAGACAATAAAATTCAAATTCAAAGTTCAGTTTGAAAAATTCAAGGCAGTGAGCAAGGGCTGGGTTGGCTATCATCTGTTGCCACTATTCTATAACTGATTGCAGAGTGCAGCGTTGAGTTCTTTAGCCTGCTGGTCTTCGCCATTGGTTCGGCCAGCTTGTGCTGGTTCCTCAGCGTCTTGGCTGTGCAATTTCCTCGTGTTGGAGGTAGCAGGTCATGCAGGGGGTGTTTGTCATCATGCATGTCCCTGACCATCTTCACTGCGGCTTCCTCCCTCCTGACCTGGAGTGATGGTAGAGGTTGTGGGATGTTGCCGGCTCTCGTGATGATTTTGCAGGCTCGTGTCTGAACCCGCTCTAGCTCTGCTTCTTGTTTTTTTGAGCATCCTACAAAGAGCACTGAGCTCTATTCAAGACAAGGCCTGATGAGAGTGGTGTAGAGGGTGATGAGGTCATCCACAGGCAGACCATATCTCGCCATGACAGTGAGGTAGTGCAGCCGCTTGGAGGCAGTTTTTACTGCCTTCTCAATGTGCACCTTTTGCACATTGTTCACATTGCACATGTGCAATGTGAACCTTTTAGTTCCTAGAACCTTTTTCGTCCCCACTCGCAGGCAGGGTCTTTTTTAGTTCTCTAGAAACAATATGACGTAAGTGTTTGGTGATTGTTTGAGCCCAGACCACGCCTATTTTCACATTTCCTCATCTTGCAGTACCGCTGTGTGTTGGGGAAAAAAAGAGAACGTAATAAATAAATGGACCGACGACACAGTTCTGTTTTTGGGTTAATTAGGTGTGTTGGTTTGAGTTCTGACATTAACATACGTCGTAGTATCACCTGCCACTGGACTCTTAGTTTCCTGACGCTCTCTGTGAACTCCTCCATTGTTGACATTAGACGCTGTATTTGACACCATTAACATCCCTGTGATACCGAACATAAACACTGTGGCCTCCTCCTTCTCTATTCTAGTTTGTAGTAGCGCTGTGACCTGATAATGTGGTCATTGCTCTTAAATAATCAGCGTTCCCCATGTTTGTTTGTTTTTGTTCCAGTGAGAAGAAGAAGGAGAAGGAGCGGGAGGAGCTGTGGAAGAAGCTGGAGGACTTGGAGCTGAAGCGGGGCCTTAGGAGCGACGGGATCATCCCAACTTAACGAAGACAGCGCCGCGCTCCCCTCTGCCCCGCCCACCTCGCCCTCCCTCCTCTGCCCTCCGACCCCCCCTCCCCTCCCCCTCTCCCCACCCCCTCCATCTGACTCCTCCTCCTCCCTGACATCAGCCATGTCTGCCCAGCGCTCCGAGAAAACCCGAAAGGCCGTTGTCGCCTCTGGATCGACACGGAGCGCCGCTGGTTTCTTAATTGTTTTTGTTTTTTTGTTTTCTTTTTTTCTTATGTTTTTTGTTTCTTTTTTTTTCTCTCCTGTGTTTGTGCGACTTACTTTACAGTAGATTCATCACGTCTGTTTTCATTATTTCAACAGCACTGTAAATAATTATTTTTTTTTTTCTTTTTTCCCTTAAACTGATATTATTGCAAACGGAAAAACAAAACAACAATAATAATAAAAAAGGAAGAAAAAAATAGAAAATGAGAAAATGACTTGTGTGGGAGGGGGATTTAAACAAGAAAAAAAACTTTTGGACTGTAGGACATGAAGCGAACTCTTGGAAAAACAAAAAAAAAACACCAACAAAAAAAGAGACGATAGATTGATTTGATCTCCTCTTCAGTCCCATCCGTCGGTTTTTCCTGGTTCTCCTCTTTGCTTTTCCTCCATGTTTCCCTCTGATGGTGCGTCTGTCATTTCTGCCCTGGTGTGGGATGCCCCCCCTCCCCCATCAAAAGGCTTCTCAAGGACTGCCCACTCTGTCCTCTGACCCCGCCCACTGCCTCAGCTGTTCTAAACAGGAAGTAAACATGAACAGGGATTCACCGCACACACATTAATACCATCTCATCCTGAGTGCGTCTACATGCAGCTTCAGTCATTTTTTGGTTCATTTACAATCATTTAATGGTCATTTTCATAATTTTTCAAGCAAAAAGCCTCATGTTTTACATGATAAGCTTGTTATATTTGATTATTTTCTGAAGAAATGTGAGCGTATCCACCTGAATTGTTGCTTGCTGGCAATTTCTCAAAGGTAATCATAACCCACTGTCATAAAATCCAGACTTTAGTCACAGTGTGGATAATATGCACCTCTAAAATAACCTGAAGACACAATATTTGCACATTTTTAAGTTCTTAAAAAGTTAGTTGTTTCCTGCAATTCCATCATTTGTATTGTATTATGTGAAATTAAATTATAAACAAACACCACCGTCAGGTTTATGACATGGTGAAAATTAAAACCGTTTTCAGGCGCAAAAATAAATAACTAATTGATCCTAAAAACGGTCGCCATCATAAATAACTGACAGTAACATGTCTACAGCTTAATGGCAGAATTACATGAAGAATGGATTATGTTAAATGAAAACAAATTACTTTGGCATAGTTGCACTTCACCCTCCTAGCGGCAGAAAATCTAATGTTCTACCGCAGTAGTCTCGTTTCGCTCAATGTAACTTTTGGCTCAATTTCTCTGAAGCTGGTCGACCAATCACAGTGAAGTATAGAGTCGGAGGGCGGGCCTAACAAAGTGACGCTGTGACGATTTGGAGAGAAACAACCATAGAAGAAGAACAACAACAGGTGTAGATTTTCTTTTTTATCACAGATGAGTGAAGAATGTGAGAAAACGTCAACAATCTTTAAATTCTTTTTACAGAAGCGACAACAGTCGTTCAGCTCCATTATCCACCATTTTGTTTAGTCATTCCTAACTTTCTCCAGACTCCTTCGTGAACTTTTCGGCGCTCTAACTACGTCATCCTAAAGATTGCACTGATTGGTTGTATAGTACCGTCCTATTGCATCCAGAGGATTTGAAAGACAACCTTTTAGCCCCGCCTCCTCTGACTATGAAACATTCATGTAATAAATAGGGATCGTGCGTTTCTATGATAGATTATCTGAAACCAGGTGTTGTTAATAATGTTAATAATTTCTCTCAGACCTAATATTTCATACTGGTCTAAAACATCTGAAAACACTTTTGCATGTGTTTATCCCTTGAAAAAACACTTATTGCAAAGGTTAAATCAAAATGCTTCTAATCAGTTGTACATTACTTGATACTTTAACCTATTTTCTCTTTAAAAATACTTGTACTGATAGTTTGGAACTAAAAAACAATACTGTAAGTATTTGTGATCAGTTAGAAAAACACTAATTTTGGCTTTCAGACAAATTGTCGTGAGGTAAAATGAAACTGAAGAGAATTTAACTTGAGACAAAATTTGTCATGTCTTTGTACGAGCTCATTGGCTCATTATCTGCCTCCGTTCACACAGAGGTTTAAAGCAGATCCACCTTTAAAACATTTTGCAACTAGTTTAATAGTTGATTAAATGTTTTGTATGTTTTCTTGAAGAATATTTAGCAGTTTAAGGAAAGAGGGGTTTGGTTTATTTTTCACAGCAGGAAACTGACAATAAAATAACCCACAGGTGTTTGATTTGATCTAAAAGCATCATAATCAAGTCAGATTAATCTATGATAACAGTTCTACAGGTGTAATATAGGAAAACTCATTGTGGCCTTGACTTTAAAGATAGAAAATCACAGTTCATTGATCTTTGCAGCAGTAAAATTGATGCCTATTAATAATGATTTTAAAAAAAAAAGACTAATGGCGTGCTTCTACCAAGCAGATTGGGACAGTTTGGTTTGTTTTTTATCCCTTTTTTTTTTGCATTTCCGCAGCAAAGGGTACCAAAATAACTGATCCAAACCGTCCCATTTTTGTCATCCTTCCCTTGGGGTGACAAGTGCTCCAAAGTGATCCATGTGGGCGGAGCTAAACAAACAACATCTTGTTGATTGGTCGACAGAATTGTCATTTTGCGTAACGGAAGGACAAAAGCACAAACGACAACTCACCGGTTATGAGCGAAGAGGGGAAAAAATAAAACATTTTGTGCATCATGTCAACCCACAGTTGTATTTAATTTAGCAACAAGGAGGTGAAGATGCTCCTTGGTATCGCCAGAGAGGACGAAGTCCAGAGGGAGCTGGGTGACGTCACAAGGCTACGTCGCTGCCACGGTGGCATTTGCCCCGCCTCCAACGTAAGGGTGCTGTCGAGACGATCTGAACTGTACCAAACCATCTCTATCTGCTTGGTGGAAACACGCTAGAACACTCTTCTACATTTTAAAGATGATTTATCGTTACTATTACCTGCATATAACGAAGATACATTTCTGCATGAAAACGCACTCAGCTCATCATCATCATCATCATCAGCTCCACTTTTGACAAACCAATGGACTGCTCCTCATTCTTACCACCTCCCTTCTTTTTCTTTGACCTTTGACCCCTGTGTTCTACCTGCGCTCCTGTGTATCAGTCTGGCACTGGTACTTCAGCCATAAACAGAAAGAAAAAAAAAAAATAAAACCACCGCTGACACCTTTTCCTTTACAAAAAAAACAAAAAAACAACCAAAACAAAAACCCCTCTCTGAACCCCTTCAAGAGGAGCGCCGAAAAACCTCAACCCTCTTGTGAAAGACGAGCGCCCCACATTGCCACTCCCCTCTGCCTCACTCTTGTCACTCCCCCCTCGGCCACTGGGGGGCGCCGCGTTGGCTTCACAGTATTACAGCAACAAAAAAAGACAACCCTGTACATTGTTAATGAATGCAGTACACTGATAATCTTGTATCTTGTAGTAATTTAGCCTCTGTTTTTTGCTTAGGAAACTGTGGAGAGGAGTATCCAGTATATAAAGAGGTATTATGGAACAAGACTTCCTGGTATTTATGATAGTGCCCCCCCTTCCCCCCTCTTTTAGTCTGTTTTCTTTTCTGTCTCGCTCCTCCCTCTTCTCTTGGTTTTTAATCTCATTTTGGATATTTTGATGAAGTTTCTTTTGACCATTGGATATATTTTTTTTAGTTGGGGTGGGAGGGCAGGTGGGTGGGGGGTCGGGGGGTTGGGATTAGGGTGTGGGCAGGTAGGCTTCAGGGGTCAGAGGTCAGAGAGAGGGGAGGGAGTGGGGCGGCGGTGTGCAGAGGGGAGGGCCCGGAGCAGAGTCAGGGGGGGTGTAGGCGAACGGACGGATGGACGGACGAACAGTGTTGTTGTTGTTGAACCTCCCCCCCGCCCCCTCCCTCGCAGAATTAATGTGTGCTTTAGAACGGCCCAGATATAATATGATTAAAAACTGAAAAAAAGATTAAAAAGGGTTGGAGAAATACAAATGTTTAATTATTTTAAAAAATAAAGAGATATTAAATTAAATCTGTTTTGTGATAAAGCCCAGACGCTGAATCGCTTTATTTAATGTTTTCTGTTTGTGTGTGATGTGTGAACCGTGAAATGTGTGTTTTAAAGATTCAGTTTGTTATATTTACAACGAACAGGAACATAATAATGTAAACTCCGGTAATAACAGTGATTATCTGTCTATTAGGCAGGAAGTGAAATGACCCAGGATCAGCTTTTAATCATCCTCTAAATACACAGGAAATTAGATTTAGTCCTTCCTTAAGTGCTGTTTGTTGCTAAATATGTCAGATTAAGACCCATGAAATAAATAATGTGCATCCCCTGATACCAAATCTTAAAAAAAAAAAAAATTGCGTTAATCTACATTTTTACTGATTCTTCCACTGTCAAAATAATGTGGAATAAATGCAGATCACAGGTAGAAAAATACTGACATTAACTCCTACCAAACACACAAAATAATTTAGTTTTATCTGAGTTCAAAAGTAGAAACTAGAGAAAAGTTGCGGGCCAAGAACCTGTCCCTGAGGAGCACCACAGTTCACAGAGGAAAACAAGACAGATAAGACGATGTCACTCCACGATTTGCACAAATCAATTTAACCATTAATAGTGAGACACACAAACATGACTGACTTTTCCACCGTTTTATAGTGTCTTTTTTTTTTTTTTTTTTTTTACTTTTTTTTTCTATGTTGTATGTTTTTTGTTTTGTTTTTTGTAGTTTTTCTAGGTTGGTATATGTTCAGATGGGTGTCTGAGGAGCAGGACCAGTGACAAATGTCTCAGATTTATTTGAGTTTAGAAGCAGAAAATTATGTGACATTAACGAGGGGGGAAAAAAAGTGGCCCAAGAACCAATCCCTGAGGAGCTCCACACTTCTGAGAGCAAATATGTGATGTAATAATACAAGTAGTTTTACCGTTGGATATATGCCAAAAACTTAACCGATATTTGCTAAAACACAGAAGTGCATAATGTCAGTTTTTCATTCAATCACAAATACGATGATCTGTTTATTTATTACCTCGAGATGACACAAGGTCATTCCATCAATTTGGTGACAAATGTAGATATGTTATTTGTAGACATATTTATTATTATTATTATATATTACCCCTCGATCTACTCAATTTAAAAATTGACGTTATTTTGTGGTGTGTCCACATATACCGTACATTATTTCTTTCAAATTTCTTCTCTTGTATCATCTGTCAACGTCCATTTCTTTAAATTTACCTGACTGTAGTTGCGAAAAAATGTCTTTCCTTTGCGATTTTGAATAATACACCATTTATGCTACAGCAAAAAAAACAAACACCACTTACCATTGCAAGGACTTTTAAATTGAAAAATAAGTGGGGTTTTTTTCCAAATTCTCGTTTTTCAGTTTGGTACATTTTTATGCACAAGTTATATTTGTGCAATATGAAGGTCAATGGAAAAGCAACAGGTGTTGTGTAACAAACAGATTTTTTTTTACCGTTAATACTAAGGGACACAAAAATGCGTGTACCTTTAGTTTTTCAAAATAAGACACCCAAAAAATAACTTGTTTCTTTATTATTTGCTTCCAAAACTAAAATAAAGGAACTGATACTGATGCATTTTGGAAACAAATAATGAAGAAATTATTTGTTTCGTTGTCTTATTTTTGGTTTTATTTTGAAAAACGAATGAATGAATAATACATGGATTCACAAACATGACTGACTATTTTGCTGCTTATTAGTTTTTTGGGCTTTTATTCTTTTTTTTAAAACATCTTTTCCAATTTGCTGCATCTCTGAGGCCCTTTTTTTGGTTTGCGTAGGGTAAGCCTCGGCTGTTCAGGCCAGTATCTAGAACCATCTCAGTTTTAGCTGCGTTTGGGAAAGGATGCAATGTCTTAATTACCTCAAATTGAATCAGCTTTTGCAGATGCATGTGTTCTGTCAGACAGACCTCATCCATACAACGACAAATCCTGATACTGAAGATCTGTAATGAATGGAAGATGTTGATAATCCGGTAAAACATGGTCATTCATAGCATTAAATGTATTTATAAAAGGTTCAACAATATCATTTCATCATAGGTGGGGTTGAAGTAAATGAAGACGAGTAAGTTAAGCAAGGCATAATACATGGAACACGAGTTACTATCAGAAAAATATTCCCCGATGGGGCGAACAACACCCGACGCCCGCTTATTCTACTGGTTATTACAGTTTATTACTGTCACTTCTCTAACAGACTAGTGTTGTGAAATAGGCGGGGCAGACAGAAGGGGGGGTGCAGAGAGTTTTAGGCGGAGAAAAGAGAAAGACGGATGTACACAGTCAGGTCGGAGCAGATGTTGTCCCGTTCCTGCAAATAAATACTGAAAACGAAGCTCACTGAAACCGCTCCTTGTTTTAAAAAAACCATCATAGAGGAGTTAACTGAGGGGTAAAATACTGGAGATACTGTACGAGGTGAGGACGACAATTTCCCCTGATTTCCTGACTACGGTAAGGATAACATTAGCATAGGTTAACATTGGATAAGCTAGCAGTTACAACCAAGCTAATATTTACTTTAAAAGTGACCGAACTACCTGCGGAGTGATATGGTACAGTGAATCTGAAGTGACAAAACCCGTTGCCATGGGCAGCGGGCGTTAACGGCGCAGCGGTTATAGAGGTTATAGAGAAAAAAATCCGCCCGCTGACGTCATTCAAAGTGAACGGGACGTTCTAGAGGGACGTAGAATAAAACTATTAAGTCAGAAGCAAATGAAGAATCACAAACCAATGAGTGAATGTTTGGACATGTTCACCCAGTCCACACCTGGACCCCAGACTGGCCTCTGCAGATCTGAACTAGAACATCCAAAACTTCACCTTCCAATATCCAGGTGAGCTTATTATGCACACTTTGTACTTTAAGTTATGAAGCTCATGTTATTATTCATAATTTGTATTGGGTTAGAATTCAAAAGTTATTATGGTTAGAGTGACTGTTTTAAAACTAAAGAAAATGACTACACCAGCACTAGAGTGAAAAACTACACACTTTAGCATTAACACAAACAGAATTATACGTGGTACTCACTAATATGCCAGGATGATAAGATAAGTAATAAAATTTTTATGTCATATATATATAAAGAATATTAAAAAGATCTCTTTTGTGTATCAAAAACTATAGTTTTTACACAACAACTGTGTCAGTTAAAGGCATAAAAAAGAGTGTTAGGACCTGGCTTTGAGAAGAAGAGAAACACACCATAAATGAAGTTTAACACAAATATTTTTAACCAAATTAAGAAAACACAAACTAAAGAATATTACAGAATGTGAGTGAATATTAACGTAGGTGAGCATGGGTTGAAAAGTCCAGAACTGAAGGCTGAAGAAGTAAGGACTTGTGAGGGCAGAGGTGGACTGAGTACTGCAGACAGGAACTGCTGGGTCCATGGGTTCTCCTGGGTTCCCCATCAAAGTGCCTGTTGGAGGACAAGGGTTGGGTGACTACAGCACCCCCAAGAGGAGCCCGGGGTAACGTTGAGTTACTGTGATAACATAGTGAGGTGTTTTACTATGGGAATGGCTTCAGGCCAGACCATTACTGAAGCTCCAATGACAGACAGATGACGTAAGCAAGGCCCCGCCCCCTCTATATACTACGGGTCATTTTTATTGGTTTCTGCAAGGAGGGAATTGTTGGTGAAACACCTCATTCTGTTATCAAATAACAGGGGATTATGTTAAGTAAGCCAACGTCCTTTTTCTAACTTGAGTGTTTCACTGTGGCAGATACAGACCACTCCTGGATTGAACAATCTCCTGAAGTCGTTCGGCTCCTGCTGTTCTATCAGACAGTTCCTGAAGCACCAGACTCCAACACGGTGTGAGCTAAAGATGAAGCTGCACTTTATTTATGAAGAAACAAAACAAGGCCCCTAAAGCACAAAACAATAATTTAGAATTGATCCAGTGTAACCATTTCTGTGACTGAAACGAGACAAAAGAAGGAAAAATATATCACAGCAAAGGATCAACAAGAACATATTTTATCATCAAATAAAAAGTTAGTGTGCAGTTCCTCAGTCTGTCAGTAGAGGTCAGTACAGACCAGCTCACATTGAAAGAAGGTTTCACTGAAAAGACGCAGTTTTTTCTTTGTAATTGTCAAATGTATGAACATTTTATTGAAGTGACAATTAATTTAATCCATTTAGTTTTTCCTGCTTATATACTTAACATATATCAATATACATAGATTAGATCTTCATATAGAGACTGAGAAATGCATGTGAGTACCCTTTAGATCTAAAGGAAAAGTAGGATTGGACTTTTATATAAGACTGTGATGGACTGATGTGATTCTCCAGTTCTGATCAGATCCATGTTGGGTTTGAATCAGAGTCAGATCAGACTGATTTTATTTATTTAAATTGTTTTTTTTTTGTTTTTTTTTTTACAATATTAACTCATGTTTAATGTTTTGTTAAAATTGATAGATACATGCATATAAAGTGACACATTATACAAGGAATCCATGTAAACTGGAGGACGATTTCCACATTCTATATTTTATGAATAATGTACCCACAGGTGTTAAAGGTACTCACATTCTGTACTTAAGTAAAAGTACAGCTACTTGTGTGGGAAAAAAATACTCGTAAAAGTAGAAGTACTGATTCATCTCCTTTACTTAATGGGTTTAGATAGTGTCGTGGTCGAGATCTGAGGGGGACCCCCCCACACACCCAACTGCGCCCTTGATAGCTTTACAAAGGTTAATATATACAAATGCAACAGTTTGAATAATTAATATATAAACGAAGATGAGTAACATATAAATGAATAACATTTGTTAATGAAAGAAGAACAAGTATTGTATTGAATTCGGGGGTGGGGCTGGGGGGGGTTCCTGAAACGAATCGAAGGTTTTTATTTTGAAAACCCAATTGCAGAAATGTTAGCAAAAACAAACTTCCGGGTAAATCGGCTTAGCCGGAAGTTGATTTAGCTCAGAATCGGTAACATTCATTATGTCTAAGTTGAAAACAGTAATTTGGCCAAAGGTGATTTTATTCGGTGACTCCATCACGCAGGTCAGCTTTTACATTAAAGTCACTGTTTAACGCACTTTTAAAATTGCGTGCATTTTGTCTCTGCTCTTTTATTTGTAGCTAATGTGTTAGCATTAGAGTCAATGAAACAGTGTTCTCTCTTTCAGTTTTCTTTTCAACCTAATGGATGGGGTTCGGAAATAGCTAACAAACTAGCAAGGTGGGTGTTCTTTTTATTATCGCTTACCACAGAGTAATAGTGATAATTTTGTACATGTTTAAGTTGTATAGCATTATTGATATCCTCAGTTAGTCTTGAATGACATAATTTAGCTTAATGTTTTCCAACAGGAAGTGTGATGTTGTAAACAGAGGACTGTCTGGATACAACTCCCGATGGGCAAAGATTATTCTGCCTCGACTCATCAGCCCTCAAAGTTCAACAGACAGTAACATAGCTGCTGTCACTGTCTTCTTTGGAGCCAATGACTCCTCCTTGGAAGGTAAACGGTACTTAGATCCTCCTGATGCAATGATTATCAAGTGTAAATTTGTAGACACATCTACAAAAATGCTGTTTCGTTCTTCTTGTCACACAGATGCAAACCCTCAGCAGCATGTCCCTCTGCAGGAGTATTCAGAGAACCTGAAGGAGATCTGCAGACTTCTAACATCAGCTGGAGTGGCACCAGACAGAGTCATTTTCATCACTCCTCCTCCTATACATGAGCCTGCCTGGGAGAAGGAGTGTAGTTTGAAAGGTAAATACATTGATATCTCACTATTATAATAATAATTAACAAAAATGTTTAATTTGATCTTTACTTTTGTTGTCCATCTGTGATGATGCAATTTCGAAAGTTCGATCCATTTGACCATCTTGGCCTAAATGGTAATATCCTGAGACATCAAAGTCACAAGTGTTCCTTTATATTTTTTCAGGATGTTCACTCAATCGACATAACTCAGTGGCAGGACAGTATGCACAGGCGTGTGTCCAGGCTGCTAGTCAGTGCGGTACAGATGTGTTGGACCTCTGGACACTAATGCAGAAAGATGGACAGGTGAGCACAGTAAATGAGGAGGTCCTGTGTTCGATCCCATTACTGTGAGGAGTTTGACTGTCACACTGAACGTATGAATATAGATGTGTGGAATTTTTAATAGATGCACACTCAGCAGGTATCAATAGGTATACTGGTTTTAATTGTACTGATGCAAAAGTAGCACTATAAATGTACTTTTTAAATTGTCACATCTTTCTCAAAACTCATGAGTTTTTGTCTTTAAATTTTGTCTGAAATGAAATTTACAAAATGAGAAGAAAACCTGTTGGATTCAGACACGGAAACCAATAAATATTGAATTCCTTAATTTGACTTTTTTTTTTTTTTTTTTACTTCATTTTCGTTATTAATTAATATATTAAGATCCATATCATGCAAAACATTTGTTAGAAGAAAACTTAACAAGGATCCAGTGGGGTCTTAAAAATAGTTAAACGTTTTGGATTTACAATTCTGCATTTAATACCTTGGAACAAGTCTTTAAAAAGTATGACATTTGGTATGGTAGCTCGTCAGTCATCAGGTATTTGTTATTACGTGTTTATAACACAATAACTTATAATGTATTATAATCATTTATAATACATCTATTATATGTTTATTAGGATTGGGGTTAGGGTTAAGGCTGGGGTTAGAGCTAGGGGTCAGATGGGGTTATCTTTAGGGTTATTAGTTTGGCAGGTGTTAATAACACATACATGTTGATAACACTATTATTCGATGCTTTATACATGTTATGTTTATTAGGGTTGAGGTTGAGGGTTTGGGGCCAGTCAGGGTCAGTTGTTGGGTGACATTTGGTCCTGAGGCCATATGATGCCCAGGTCTGCCTTAGAGTCTCTGGTTTTCCTCATTTGTCGTTACTTTCATCGTCATTTGTATCAACAGTTGACAGTTTTCCTCCTTGGTTCGACAGGACTACACAGCATATCTGTCTGACGGGCTGCATCTGTCAGAGAAGGGGAACCAGTTTGTGGCCCGTCATCTGTGGGGGCTTCTGGAGAGTCGTGTGGACCACCTGCCTTTCATCCTGCCCTACTGGGGGGACGTGGATGCCAAGAGTCCAGAGAGCAGCTTGCTTTGTGACTAATGAAGAAAATAATAATAATAATAATTTTAAAAAAAAACAACATTCACACTGCAGATAAAAGTCACCAAAAGCAGATTTTTTCCTGAACACGATATATATCAGATTTTTTATTGTTGTCTATACAGGACAAATCAGATGTTAAACACAAGTTGTCCAGCTGAGTGGACATTTTTGTGACTCCATAAAAATAGGTTCATTAAACAGATTTCAATCACATTGCTTTGTTCCTGCCTGAAGAGGAATAAAACACTTCGGAAAAACAGGGTTCTTGCAAGAATCACTAAGTGAAAATTGAGTTCTAACAGTTTTTATTGGTTGTAACATAAATAATGTTAGGCAAGGCTGGTGCAGTCATAGCTTTTACTTCCCTGATCGCAAGGGACGCAATGGGGCATAAGTGCCATAAAAAATGAACGCGAGTCAATGGAGGGATAAAAGTAATTTTCTGGTCCCGTTTGAAATGTGCTACGGTTTTCACATATGATATCTGTGAATTTTAAAGATACATTTTCACATTGAGAAAGCACTCACTTTGGACAGGCATCAAAAGTTACGTTAGGTTTTATGTGAGAGTAAGTAATGGACTACAACGTTCGTCTCACAAATATGACGTCACCACCAAGCTTCACCATCAAACTCTTTGAAAATGGCTGTGACTTTGGCGAGCTTCACCTCCTTCTTTCAGGACGAAGGCAAGAGCATCAAACGTGGAGAAAACCACTTTAAATCGGGGCATGTGGAAAGTGGCAGCTACTCCGGGGGAGAGATAGTTGGTCGAGTGAGAGCCAGCATGCGGGACAAGCTCTCGTCAGCCGGGAAGCGGTAGAGGGAACATGTGGAAATGGTGTTGTGATTACACCGGGACACAAAGCACACAGGCATTTTCAAATGAAAAATAGAAAAGGCGGTATACGGTTTTGAAAAGTTTGCAGGGAAAGATTCTGCTGTGACGTCACCTATGCGACGTCTGATATGTAGTCCAAACAGAGTCCAAATAATGACATATTTTTAAACGCTAATAAATCACAAAACATGTATCAAAGAAACTCCAAACGCACATCATTGATTATAATTTTAATTGAAGTACAGCAAATGTGTGATTCGGGGCATAAAGTAAAGTGGACCAGAAAATTATTATTTTCTCCTTATCCACTCTCATGTTACATTTTTTCGAATTTAGGCCCAGTGGACCGACCGGAAGGGGCGGAGACTAAGGCTCCCTATTCTCTCTTGGAAGAAAGATACTCCTCCCACCTTTTCCAGATGGATTATAGACATCATGCACTTTCTTACACTTGATAAGATCAGACATTCCCTTAAACACCCCCTACAAAAGTTTGAGAAGACCTGGACCCCATTTCTGAAGTATTATGAACAATCCGTGTATCATTCGTTCATTCGAAATAAAATAAACCAAAAATAAGATAACGGAAAAACAAGAACCAAAATTAACAAACGGATAACGATGTATTTTTCAGTTTTCCTTTTCGTGTTTAAATGAATAACAGAAAAAACGGATAACGGCCCTTTTTCCGTTTTATCGAAAAAAGTTGAGTAAACCGGAAATGAACTTTGACCCGCAGTGACAAAGACGTAAACCGACATCATATTTGGGGAAACTGAGAGGGTCACCCGAAGACCTAGATGTGACCTCGGAGAAAATAGGCGTCATGTCATACCATAATGAGCTTCAGGTACGGTGGACATGTTTCTTTTGGTTGCTCAGATTCATTTCCGGTTTACTCAATTTGCTTCACGTGAAAATTGGATAAAACGGAAAACGACCGTTATCCGTTTTTTGTATTATTCATTTAAACACAAAAACCCGAAAAAACGCACTGCTATTCGTATTTTCGTTTTGGTTTAGGCAACAAATAGTGAAGAAATGAATTGTTTTGTCGTTTTCTTATTTTTTGTTTTATTTTGAGAAAAGAATAAACGAATTATACACGGTTTATGAACACTTACAAATACTGCTAAATGAATGGGGGGTGTGTGTTAAAGTACTACTAATTGTTATTTATCTGTTACCACGACCTTTGCTATATGTGCTCATATAATTTCTATTCACCAATTTTGTGTCCAAAAGAAAAGATCATAGCAGAGGTGTCATGGTTATGGTCTTCTTCCTTGGTGGAAAAATGTCGAAATTATGAGAAAAAAGTCAAAATTATGATAAAAAAAAGTCAAAATTATTGGATAAAAAGTCCAAATTATGAGAATTTTGTGTCCAAAACAACAGATCATAGCAGAGGTGTTGTCATGGGTGCCATTTTCTTCCTTGGTCTTATACCAGCATGAGCTGAATATGTCATTAACAGTGCCACCCACTGGTGTTTTTGTGCATTACATGCTTCTTACAAAAGGGGGAGACTGTCCAAGAAGTTTGGTAGAGATCACTTTGAAACTTGATATCTAACCTAAATTTAAGTCCTTTGACACCAAATGGTTGAGCTGACCAACAAAGGGTTAAGGTTTAAAATGCACAATAAAGTTTTTATTATGATGTGCATGAACAAGTAACTTAAAAATCACAGGCATAGAAACATCAATATACATATCATTTTATATATGACTCATATCTGTTAATGGTAACAGTTCACATCCATCCAGCACAATCAATGTTAGATACATGACCTACAGTTAAATATACTTTTTTACAACTTTAACATATGGCACAACAGGCAACAGTGGTGAGACAGAAGATGTGAGAGAAGTGCATTAATAAAATGGGTAAAAGGCGATGTAGAAAGTAATATGAGCACCTCAAAATATTTCTTCTGGGAGAAAAAATGGAATATGTCGAGGTATAACTTCATCAACTGGGAATTTTCACAGCAAAGTAAGTAGATGGGAAAACGTTAGGCACAAAATTAGACAAGGCACAATTTTCCTTTGTGCAGGGGATCAAACAGACTGTCATTTACGCAGTAGATTCAAATAAATAAAGTTGAATTGCATTATTTCATCATCTGAATTCCATTTAACACTGAGATTACAAACTGAGCTTGGCACAGTTTTAAATTGTTGCGTTTTAAGCAGGAACGGGTAAAAGAAATATTGTCGCCACAGCAAAGTTAACATTTCTAAAACATAATCCTCCAGTGATGTGAACAATACTTTTAGTGCATTTAAGACGCCAAGTACAAATACAACGTTAACGTTCACGGTTCTGAATGCAACTTAAATTGAACTCATCGGACTGAAAAGATTTCAATATGTGGAGTAAAGGAGATGGAGGCTTTAAATAGGTTGTGTTCAGAAAAGACAGAAATTCACTTAAAAAATGACAGTGGAGAAAGCTAACAGAACCTCGTGACTTGTGTTTTCTAGTTCCTACAGTGTGTTTGGGGAACCTGCCCACGACTGGTCAGTGGAAAAGGGTTTGAAACTAAACAAGGCGCAGCTTAATTTCACCACACGCACATAACACCAACTCACTCAATAGCTATTTTAATAGCAGTGGCGTACAGATTTCAATGTCATACAGCTGAGTGAATTTGATCCAGATCTAGTGTTTGACTTCTATATCGTCCTCAGTAGTGATAGACAGATGTATCGGCCGGCTGATATGTCAGGCCAGTATTTCCTTTTTTTAAAAATATTTATTTATTTTATAAACTGGTATGGGCCTGTTGTATTGGCAGATGTGCAATTTTTTTCCTGTCATGATTTACTGACAGGTGGGGAGGGGGCAGAAAAGGGAAAAAAAGTAAGCAGGAGATAAAAGAACAAAGAGTAAGAGGGGAAAAAGGAAAACATTTGGTCATATTTATCAGCTTAACTGTCACTATTTATCATTTCTAATTGTAAAAAAAAATCTCTATTGTCTCCAAATATCTGTTTAGAAATATTGCAGTTTGTATCGGTCATTGGTTAAGGCTGATGAAAAGAAAAATGAGTATTGCCCCCCCACCCCAAAAAAATCCATATCGGTCGACCACTACTCCTCAGGTGTAAATATGTGCTATTACCTTTCTATGTTTCCTGTCTGTGCCTTTTTCTTTTTCAATCTGTAAAACTGCATCTATTTGCGTGTTCCCTAAAACTGTGTTGGAGACCAGAGCGTCTGTCGGTCAACTCTCAGCACTCCGTTTCTTTAGTGTCAATGCACTCCTGCCTCTGGAGGCGCCGTCTGTCCCTGGCCGTTGGGTTCGCCTCGGTCAGATCCTCGAAGGAGGACTTCATAACCGACGAGGAGACTCCTGCGGTTGTGGAATCGTCGAGCGGGGCCTCCTCGCCCGGGTGAGAGTCGCTGCTGGTGTCCTCCTGGATTGTGGCCATCCGCAGCCCCCCGGCGCTGTCCGGGGTGGGGACGTAGTTGGGACCTGGGCCCTGGCTGCTGCTGCTGCCGCCCACGCGAGACACCCCGGCCTGGGCCAGCTGGGGCAGGGAGGAGGGCGCGGTCCGGCCTGCGGAGGAGGAGGGATGCGGAGGCTTGACGATGCGCACGGACGTTGACTCCAGGTTGTTCAGCATGTCTTGACTCTGAAGGAACGGAAGGAGAAGTGAGATGGAAGCAAACCAAGCTGTGGGTCTGTGACTGAGGTCAGATCCATTCCATTTTTTTTACTCTTTTTGTTCAAGTCAGACTTGAGTCCTGATCTTCATCACAACGATGTTTACATGCACAAAATATCCCATATTCTGTCTTTGGAACGAGACAATGTCTTCATCCTCCTAAAATAACTGCCAACGTTTTTATTTTATTTTTTTTAAAGAAACTTTACTTTTTTGCCTGAATCATAACATATTTAATTTCAGTTTATTGCTTCCTGGAAATCGGAAAAAAAGAGACTTTTTATAAAAGTGACAATATTCCTACTAAACTTGTTTACATGGACAATAGAAATGAGTGTTTTTATATTCCTGTTAACCCTGAGCTGGGATTAATACTTAAAAGTAGGACATTTTGTCTTAGTGTGAACCACTTTTATTCTTTAAAACACCTCTTTGAAAACATCTTCTATTTCCATGCATCCTAAAACCTGATATTTACAAGTAATGTGTTTGTCCTGCTAACTGCAAAAGTGACATCCTTTCAAACATCTGTCTCTAATATAGAAACAGTTCAACACATGACCCTCAAAAAGGTCTGTGTGTCAATAAAAATACAAATGAGATGCATATTCCAAATTCAATGTAAACTACCATATTTTTCAGATTATAAGGTGCATATAAAAGACTTTCATTTTCTCCAAAAACCATGGGGCGCCTTATATATGGATTATTGTGGATTGTGCTTAGTGACTTGGAATTTTGCCTTCACTTAATGCGCCTTATATTCCAGTGCCCCGTATATATGAAAAACTAAAAAAAAAAAAAACATTCATAGACAGTGCATCTTATAGTGTAGAAAATACTGTGCGCGTGTGTGTGTGTGTGTGTGTGTGTGTGTGTATCCAAAGAATGTACAGAAAAGCTGAATAATGTCTGTATATCAACATTGTAAATGCAGAACACAAAGTGGATTCACTGACGCGTGTCATCTGTGTGGAGTCCAGTGTGCATGTAAACATAGTGTTTTATTCTGAAAACCACCATGTGGTTTGTATATATTAAAAATCTTCACTTTATCGCAATTTAAAGTTGGAATGAGTAAAATGATAAACCTTTTTCACAGTGGACATTTGGAGTTGTAACATGAAAAGCTGCTGTGTGTTTAGTTGGACTAGGACCCTGGTGTTGTGCATGCGGGTTCACAGCAGGGTCACTGGTTCACCTAAAAATCACAGCCAGCGACTGATATTACAACTTAAACCTTTTCCAGGTGAACATGTCTGCTGTGAGAAAGATATACAGAGGAATGCACCCTCAGTCTCCATGTGTTTCCATGAAAACCTAACAGTAAACTCAACACTGCAGACAGTAACTAGAAAAGAAAAACAAAAAAAGATCAAACTAGAGATGTCCCGATCAGGCTGTTTTTGCCACTGAGTCTGAGTCTGATTGGCTGGTACCGAGTCCAGATCCAATACTTCTATAATACATAAAAAATGGAGATAAAATAAACAGATATAGGATGTCTCTTTTTTGTTTCATTCACCTCATTTATATTTATCTGACCCCAGCGCTGAGCGTCATGGCTGTGGTTCCAGAGCCACAGTCCAACTCATTTGGACGAACCGGACCCAAATGAACAGGGGCCATGACCGTGACCCACCATGATGCTCAGCGCTGATCCCACTTTGATTTTCTACGGCTGGTTTTCTGAAGCTCCTCCCCATGTTCTGTTCCAGCCTGAGCTGCACAAACTCTTTCACTGTTTCATTTGTTTCTCCAAACTTTAATAATTCAACCGAAGGTCGTCAAGATAGTCAAAGAACAAAATGTTCACACACCAAAAAGGTGAGAATTTAACTGTGAAATTAAGTGGAACACCTCAACAAGCTTGATGGTACATAATTAGAAAAAACTAATTGCAAACTGAAATGTATAATTGATTAATATTGTGTTTTTAAATGGGTACTATGAACATTATAAAATCATGTGAGGTCTTGTTATATTTATTGTCTATTATTATTGAATTCTGTAAATGTGATGTAATGTTAAATACAATTATTTTTACGAGGGATACTTTTCATATTTTAAACAGTTCCCTTTTATACAGATTTCAATGACCAATTCTCCCAGAAGAGAGAGTGAGATTGTATTTAGTTAGGATTTCAATCTCCCCTAGAGAGATGACAATCAAACTCTCTACTAGTAGAATTGACAATATTCTCAGTATAGAATGTAATCAACATCTCTACTAAGAGAATTGACCCATCTTTACTGTGTCATATATGTCATTTACTTGTATACTGTTCGTCAGCGCATGACGAATGATCAGAAGCCTGATTTTCACTGACAAGCTCTGCCCCATCCCCCCACCCATTAAAAATATGAGACATTGACATCTGTAGACGACAATGGCAGACAGTGACTTAAATATATATTGTTTCTGATCAGGACGTAATAACTGATTCTAACCGAGTCTAAAAATCACGTGATCAGATCCCGATTTCCGATCACGTGATTGGATCGGGACATCCCTCAATAAAACAAAAGACAAACCACCTAAATGACCGCATGTTTTCTTGGTTTTCAACAGCAGCAAATGCAAACTTAAAAATGTCGACACACACTGCATCTGATTTCACAAAAGACAATAAAAGGTGCAGCCTGTTCAGTCCTCTCTCTGTTTGAATACTCCCAGAATGCAATCTTGCTGTCTTGAGGTAATTTCTGATCATGTCACGAGCAGCTGTTCACATTTAGTCTCACTTCTGGCCTCTCTCTCTCTCTCTCTCTCTCTCTCCCCTTCGTCTTTCAGAGTAAATGTGCAGCCCGATCAGTGATTACATCAAGGAGTAAGTGACTGCAGGAGTATCCCAAACGTGGGCCACGGACCATGCATCCTCATCATGGACTCAATGGCAACGCATCGCAACACCAAGCCACGGTACACGCACTCACCTACGGCGGGAGCTCTACTACAAACTTCCACCATCTGCTGCAGTTCCAATGAGAGTGAAGGGAAGGGCCAAGGTAAAGAGCAGGTCATTCGGAGCTTCAGCCCAGCATGGTTAGACGTTTAAACTCTGTCCTATCTCTGCATTTTAATACACTCATTCTCACAGGAACAAATTATGATACTTAACAATCGTCGTCATTAGTTTAATGCTTTAGTTTTATGAAGTTTTGAGAAGCTATTTTTTTTCCTCCCAAAGTATTTCCAAGTGATTTAGTGATGCTGAAAAATATTAAGACTAAATAATAGTATTAATTTTTAAAAAATTTACACAAAGGAACTAATGTGATTTAAGCTCAGTCACTAAAATGATTCTGATTTTACTTGTCATTTTTTCAGTTCCATTTTCTAGATTAGCGCTTCTTGCAAAACTGTTCATTATAGTTTTGCTCTCGTAGTCTTGGAAAGCTCAGTTTGTTAAATAATTTAGTCACAGGTACATTTAGTCTTTTTTTTTTTCTTCCTAGAACATTCCTACTACCACTTGCTAATTCTTTATTAAATTGGTAGCATATGATTTGTAGATATACATTTAAATACATTTTCATGTGAGAAATTAAAAGTAAATATATTTACAAGAACTGCCACAAGTGACCTTTAGGATATGTGTAAGAGAGAAATAACTAATTAAATAACATACTAATTATTTAGTACTAAAACCTATAGTTTATATATTTAACTGAAGTTCATATATTCTCTTGGGTATAACTATTTTGATGGAAGACCTTGTCATACTTGAGAAATATGCATCTGAAATATAGGTGTATATTTTTCTATGTTTTTATGCCTTAGTTCTGTTCATTTATTTACAAATTAAAAAAAAAAAACGTACACGGGTGCATTCATAATTTCCAGAAAGTTATGATTTTGTAAAAAAAAAAAAAAAAAAAAAGATCTATAGCTTATAAACGGGGGCACAAGACATTAAGCAAATAGTACAATTTATTATTATTTACATTTAGTTTCTTTTCGAAAAATACTTCATCAGTGCAATAGTCCTAAAACATAGGAAATAATAAATACCACACATCTAACGATCTGATATGTTTCAATGTGGAGATCTGCCAGGACTAAACTGCTCACAAGCACAATTCAAATTTTCAGCAATTTGGCAAATTTACAACTGTGGCTTTTACAAAAGTTCTAAACATGTTGCATCTTCGAACAAACCTGAACCACTCGTTTTAACATTAAGGTCTTTCAAAAGTCTCATTTTCAAAGCCCCATTATCTCAGAAACTAAATGAAGACTGACATTTGTGTGGTGTTTAATAGCATTGATAACATTATTTTAGGTAAATCAGACCATTTCTGTGCCTCACATGGACTTCTTATTGTTACTCGCATAAGGGCGAAGGTTAACAGCTAGTCAAAAAATGGAAAATTTATTTTGAAATGAGAAAAGAAGTTGATTTTTTTTTTATGAGTGAATGTTTTGAAAGTAAAGTTTGTTTGTTTTTTTTTACTGTTGTTCTGGGTTAATTTGATAAACTTTTATAAATAAACGTAATTTATTCTAAACACAGTAATATATAACTATTATTTATATCATGTTCTAAACACACAGTAATCATTTAAATTAATAAAGCATATATCTAGGCAAAATATATTTGAATATCATTAATATTATTTGTATGTTTTTTTAAAAAAAGATATTGATAATTGAAATAAAAAATTTTAATTTGGTAATTATTTGTCTTGTCCATCCATGACGCTGACATTTTTCTAAACTCTTATTTAGGAATGATCAAATACTTTTTTTCTCTACCAATTATTAGGTTGTAAAATGGAGGGTTTAAGGTCAACACCAAATACCTTTTGGGATGAAAATGTCAGCGGGACTTCACCTTTGAGATCTTCTAAATCTTGCAAAAAGTAATCATTCATTTTTTTGCCCATCCATAACACAGTAATTTTGGATATTTTTCATTTACAAATATTTAGAACCAAATGTTGCCCTTTGAGTATGTGTAAGATGGCATTTAGACTGTTCCAATTATGTGTAATATTTGTTCTAAATTTGTCTGGTTAGAAAGCTATGAATCAAAAAGTAGTGGGTGGTCCATCTGTGACGCCCCTTGACCTTACCCATATCTATAATCTAGGTCGACATACCGTATTTTCCACACTATAAGACGCACTGGACTATAAGGCACACTGTCAAACAATGGTATGTACTTATGACATGGTTCATATATAAGGTGCATTAAGTGAAGTCAAAATTATAATGAAAAAAAAGCCAAAATTATGAGATAAAGTCAAAATTATGAAATAAAAAGCCAAAATGAGAAAAAAAGTGAACATTCTGAGCCTTTTTTCTCATAATTTTGGTTATGAGATAAAAGTGTAAATTCTAGGTAAGCACAACCAGAATTAATCCATGTATAATTTTCTCCAAAACACTGGGGTTTTTGGAGAAAATTAAAGTCTTAAGTACACCTTATAGTCCGGAAAATACGGTAATTTAAATCTTCACAATTAACAATGTTTGGAAAACTTAAAGATAGAGATAAACCTCCCAGAGAAACACCTTTAGTCATTAAAAAAAAATAATATATATATATATATATATATATATGGATTTGCTCTTCGCTAGTTTGTCTGAAAATGTCATATTAAGGCAGTAGAGGATTCGCCACAGAAATATTTATGATCAAATCTGTATCTGCAACAACACGACAAGTTCAACACCAGGCCTCATGCTCTCCCTTCCCTGTTACAGATGTCAGTAGGTTTAAACAGAAGCAGTGTTTCTGTTAATGTGGTTAGTGTTAGTGTGGCAGCAAGACTAGTGCACATTATAAAACGCAGTGTAGGTATCTGAGTAGACATGAAGGACTTACACTTGGAGGGTAGTAGAAGGACTTTGTGTTCTCCTCAAACTGTTGATCAAGTCTTTTGTCCTACAGGAAACAAACAGTAATGTCAGACGTAACATTACCACGGAGATACAGACTATGTTTTGTGGAAACTCTGGTTCGATGGTCCTTACCACACAATGTACCAGGATACTTAAAGGAATCCAGAAGACGAGGGAAAACACAACAACAGAGCCGACGATGTTATCAGCCAGGAATTTCCCTGGTGGAGGAATAAGATTAATTTAACAGACAAATAAAAGTCCAGACAGGAAAAAAAAAACTATGACTCTGCTTCTGTTGACATTGACTGTAATAACAAAACCTAATGAGTGCTACGTGCATTAGCAGTCAGAGTCTTACCGAACGTGTTGATATTCAGTTTGTCGATAAAATCCCACAGCCTCTCAATCACATCCTGCACCTGCTTCATGCACTTTCCCTGCAGTGATAAGATGGTTAACAACACTCACCAAAGGAACACAGACTCATTTTGGATGTTTAACCTCTTTTCTTCTTTACTCATTAACTACGGTTTTGAATAATCTGGCTTTTAAAATACATTTTAAAGTAGCTGTGTCACTGTGACCTGAAATGGTGGCTTTAGTCTAGAGCAGTGGTTCTCAAATCCAGTCCTCAAGTACCACTATCCTGCATGTTCTAGATGTTTCCCTCTTCAGCACACCTGATTCAATTAATGATCAGCTCATCATCAAGCTCAAAATGACACCTAGTTATGAACAATCCTTTTATTTCAGGTTCCACATTCAGACCAATTCAATCTTAATTGGACAAGATCAGTAAAATACTATCATAATATAGAAATAACGACAACTGCAATTGTTTTCTCTTTATAGAGGTACAGTAAATATTTACATGTATTTACACTAAAACTAGGTATAATTTTGCAAAAAAAAAAAAAAAGTGAATAAACTGAACAAATATGAACATAAAAAGTTGTAAGGAAAATAAATGTCAGTTACTAAATGTTTTCTGTTTGTAATTCCAAAGTCATCTGTTATAATGTGCATGTGTAAAGGATAAACTGAGGCAGAACATTGTTAGAATTACACATTTTTTTTCCAGTTTGTTCATGTCCTTCACATTGTTTGAAAGGATAGTTTGCAAATATAAACACTTTCATATTATAAGTTTACAAAAACAGGCTGATTAGGAAGGCTGGCACGTTGGTTGGTGCTGACCTTCAGACGGTCCAGCAGGTGGCAGAGGCAAGGACTCTGAACAAGCTGAGGGTAATACTGAAAAACCCTGAACACCCACTCCACACCCGGAAGATATTCAACAATAGCACCTTCAGTCACAGTCTTATTACACCAATGTGCAAGACTGAGATATAGGAAGTCTTTTATCCCTGCTGCTATTAGGTTTTATAATGCACATCCTTTTTTTAGTATTATTTATTTGATTGAACTCCGTAGTATTTAGTTTTTAATATATATAATGTAGTATTTAAGTGTGTTTTTATAATGACTGTTTTGTCTGTATATGCTGTTTTTAAAATAAAATGGTGACACTATAATTTCCTGTAAAGGATTAATAAAGGATGGATCTATCTATCTATCTATTTTTTTTGCTCTATTTTACTGGTCCAGCCCACTTCAGATCAAAGTTAGGTTAATGTGGCCCCTGTACTTGACACCTCTGGTCTAGATCATCTTTCACCACAGTAATCAACTTTATCTCTCACTCAGTTGATGATGGGGAAGTTGTGTAACTTACAGTCTCGTCACAGAACCCCACAGTGCATGGTTTTCCTTTGCGAAGGTATAGAAAACTTCCATTGGCCTGGACAAAGGGAGAGCAGGTGCCATCCTTTTTCCTACAGCAGACTTTACAGGAATGCTCAGTTTCTGGGAAAAGGATAGAACACAATCAGTTAAAATACTATATAAATTCATCAGCCGTACTATGATACCTTTTATGTTGTGCCTTTTGTCAGTGGGATAATTAATCATCAGTTGCAGTAGATCATGGTAATGCTGTGCTGAACTCTGGGCATTGTCAGTCTAAATGTTGGCCCTCTGTTTATTTTTAATTTCAACAGGTGTTTATCATTCTCGGAACAAGTGAAACTGCAATGGACAGAGACAAAAGCCAAGGCTGGACATCAGCAACGAGCCCCTGTTATCGTACCACATCAGTACCACCTTGTGTCAGGTAAATGGAAGTGACTGACTCTATCCAATCTACGCTCTGTGAATATCCGTTTGCATAGGAGCACTGCCAAGATGATCTGGAAGAGCAAATATGTTTTGCACTAGAACTGATATCAGCTGACATATACCACAGTATCACCACATGGATACTCACAAGGATTAAACACTTCTGAAAATTGGATGGAGTAATAATAAAAATTTAGTTTTATTATTATTTTTAACCTCTTTATGCATACACATTTTGTTTTAACTTTATCCTGTTGCTGCTTTGACCAATTCATTTCTCTCAATGCCCCCCTCTATCGCACTCTCTGCCTCTCCCCTTTCAACTGCTATATCTCTGACGCTCCATCACTGTCTATTTCTTGCTCTCACTAGTCACTTTTCAATTGGATATATGCTCAAATTTTTTTTACAGATTTCTGCTAAATGTGAAAAAAACAAGTGTGTGATGTCAGCTTTTCTATTAAATCATCAACGCGATGATTTATTTATCATCACAAGATGACATTAGAAGACATTCCATAAACATGGAGATGAATGTAAATATCCTGTTTTATAGATATATTCATTATTATATATTAAATAAAAAGGCTCTGATCTTATAATAAATGACTGTTCACCATTGCAAGCACATGACTGAAGGTTCTGCTCAGCCTCACAGAAAGGGTTGCATTCTCCGCCGCGACACCTGCCGTTGTCGACACACACGGTGCCATCATCGGCATTAATAGGAGGTGGACATTTACTGCTGTTGCCTGTACCATACACAGAAGAGTATTAGTAAACTGTATCCAACATCACCACTAACAGCTCGTTAGGAGACTGTGACTGCAGTTCTTGAGTTTGTCCAGCAGGAGGAACTCACCTGTGCAGGAGGATATGCCTTTACATGTAGCGTTGATTGCCTCTTGACACCGTGTTTCTGCCAGTTCAAATTTGCAATTCCTGCAGCACGGGCTGTTTCTGTCACTATAGAGGGACAAGAGACGACAACATGTATGTGTGATCGTTAAATTTAAACTGACTCACTTTTAAATGTTTTACTGCTTAATTTTAGCTTGAAGGGGGCCTAACATTGACACAGCGTCATTTAAGAGTCTTACCTGCACTGAGCATCAGGTTTGAACTTGCAATCCGATGTGCAGCATGGGTCGTCATTGAGGTGAAGCAGCCCCGGGTCACACTCCTCCCCTTCCTCCACTCTAGAGTTCCCACAAACCTTGCTGTTCCTCTCTTTGAAGCACACAGGAGCCTTAAACCGCAGTGTTTTTCCTATGGAGGTCTTGCTACAGTTGGAAAAACGCTGCAGGAAGAAAAAGAAAGGAAACGAGTTCAACAACTTGAGCATGTATCTGAGAAATGTTAATGACAGAAGATTAAAGCAGTACACCTTCAGAGGTTAGAACATTTTAAAACTGTTAATCAGTGTGAAGGGGTTCTAAAGTCCCAGTACATTCTAGCCTCTTGTAGCTCGTGCTCGTCGTCTTCTGCTTTATCTGGCTCTGGGTCGCGCGGGCAGCAGCCTCAGCAAAGCAGCCCAGACTTCCCTGCCCGAGAGATATAATCCCTCCAGGGTGTCCTGGGTCAGCCCCGAGGTCTCCTTCCAGATGGACATGCCCAGGAACACCTCCCCAGAGGTGTCCAGGAGGCATCCTCACGAGATGCCCACTCGACATGGAGGAGCAGCAGCTCTTCTCCGAGTCCCTCCCAGATGTCCAAACTTCTCACCCTATCTCTAAGGCTAAGCCCCGCCCACCCTGCGAAGGAAACTCATTTCGACCGCTTGTCCCCATGACCTCATTCTTTTGGTCATGACCCAAAGGTCATGGCCGTATGCGAGGGTTGGAACTAGGGATGGAATACAACTTTCGAACAATATTCGATTAGTTTCCAATGAATTTCGAATAGTGTTTTGGACCTAATGTCACATCCCTAGTTGGAATGTAAATCGAGAGTTTCGCCTTCTGGCTTAGCTCCTTCTTCACCACGACAGATCAGTTTAGCACCCGCATTACTGCAGATGCCACCCCAATCCGCCTGTTGACCTACCGCTCCATCCTTCCGTCACTTGTGAATAAGATCCTGAGTTACTTTAACTCCTTCACCTGAGGCAGAACTTTCTGCCCAACCCGTAGAAAGCACTCAACACTTTTCTGGCTGAGGACCAGACTTTGAACCTCAGACTTTAAGGTGCTGATCTTCCAATGAGAGCTGGAGGTTGCTGCTCGATGAAGCCAAGAGGACCACAACATCTGCAAAAATCAGAGACAACATCCCCCCACCACCAAACTGGACCCCTTCCCCCACCCGGCTGCGCCTAGAAAATCTGTCCATAAAAGTTATGAACAGAACCGGTGATAAAGGGTTCTTAGTCTGACCCTTCACCAAGGACCAATCTACCATGGGAGACCCTACCAGGCGAAAAAAGCCTCCGACAACATAGCTCCCAGGATCACTAGGGCTCTACACTAGTCATGTGTTTTAATTGTACAAGCCGAGGATAATCCACCAGAGAATCATGCATAAAAAGTATGATTCCACAGACCATTCATTTCTTTGCTGTGTCATCAATCTGATGTATGAGATGATTCCTCAGTATCTAGGCCGCTAATACTAGGTTTTTTTGTATAGTTCTCTGTATAACAATTCTAAAATATCAGACCAGTTCATTTCAGAACAGACTGACCCTACTCTTTATGGTCACAGCTTCTTATTTGGACTTTCATTACATCACCTTATTACCCATTCATTTCCTTTTGTATCTTCTTCCTGTCCTGCTAATCTCTTTCCACACCTCATCAAGGCATAACTGACCCATTTCACAAGGATTCACAAGAAGACCAAATATTTTAAAACAATGAAAATGGTGCAGTGATACGTACATGTACCATGCAGTACGTTCACAGGTCTGTTTATAGAGCATGTTATCATAGCTTCAAATGGAGCTCAGTCATTGCAATAATAGCCCGGAATGAGCCACTTTGAAATAATTATGTAAGTTATCCAGCAAAGATGTGTGAAACTAACAGTTTCAAATACAATAACCATGTAAGAAAAGGAAAGCATATAAAGGGTGCCTTGTTTAACTGTGTTTAACAGCTTTCATAGTTGTTAAATGCCTTTTACTGAAGCGTTTTCTATCATTCAAAAAAAAAAAAAAAAAAAAAAGAATCCACTCTTTTCCCTTTAAGACTGCTGACACAGTGATGTACGGTACTTATTTGGTATTAAGGCCACTGGCGGGGGAGGAATATTAACTGTCTGCAGTTACATTTCACAGCAACACCCATGAGTCACAGTTATCCAATACCCAGGAACTAGCAGACAAGTGGCATGTGTAACCCCCCACCCCTAAAAGAAAAAAAAAAAAACTAAACTAAACCACACTGTGTAAATTGTAAGAGTATATTCTAGACTGTTACTTTTTGTGAAGTAGGGCTGCACGATTCTGGAAAAAATGTGTATCACGATTTTCTTGATAAAAATTGATATCACGATTCTCTGTATGATTTATTTATTTTTTATTAAGTTACATTTTTATTCAATTCAAACCCAAAATTTGCATACTTGCAATTTGCACATCAAAATATTTAACTATTGAACTATTGTTGAACTATTAATTTAGCCGTTCATTAAGTGTAATATCATTACATATTGATAAATAGATAGATTATCAGTAAGCTTAGTTGATATTTATTGTTGTTTGTCGATATAACTTGAAACTGCCATCGAGTATCATTTATCTAATGTTTTGATCTTTTGGTTTTTTAATCCAACATACTCTACCGTGTAATAAATGTGTCCATAGTGTCTTCAGTGATGTGATCAGCAATTGCTGCAGTTTTGTCCTTTTTGCCTGCAGGAGCTCAGTTGTGTATAGTGTCAGTTATAGATGTCTGGTTTTTTGGACATGTATTTTTAGGGGTCTTGTTTCGTACCGTTTCTTAATACTGTCATTTGAGGCGACTAAACAGGTTGGTCGTATTTTCCTCCTTTGCTGCTATTGGAGCAGAACACAGGTAATGTTGACGTGGTAGCTTCACGTTAGCTGAGAAGCTAACTGTGCTAACAGCTGTTACATTTCTATCTGTGATTGGTCTTAAATAATTCGGGTCATTCTCAGCGCTCTAACGGTGTATGGCATGACTAGATTTATGAAGGAATGGCGTTTCAGTTTTTAACTAAAGTATGTAGCATTCCAATTCCACCTTCAAGACGACCATCAGTGTGACAGCAGCACTCGGAATGAATGTGAAGCACAGTAACAGCATTCCGTTTTTTTCCGACCCACTTAATAACGTGACTAGAAAAATTACACTGAGAGTGCAGACTTCCGCTGGGTTTCATCCAGTTTCCTCATGCAGACTTCACCTATTTCCTCACTCACTCATGCTGTTGTGTGTATGTTTTTGTGCATTGCCTGCCGCTGAATCGTGTGACATGTAGGTCCATTCATGATTGGTTTAGGGAGAAAGCCTGATGCTGCGCACAATCAAATGATGTGCAGGTGCATTTATAATTGGTTGAGTGGGGAAGCAACAACAGTTGACTTTACGGAAGCAGAAGTGAAGCAAACTGAAGTGTTAGGCGGCTCATGGTGGAAAAAAAACACAGAAAAACGTCTCTCATCAAAAAGCGAATCGTGTGTAAGTGTGAACTGTGATCACGTTTTTTAACGATATATCATGCAGCTCGTTGTGAAGGTACCTTATTGTTGACGTGGTCTCCACTCACAGCGATAGGGTACATGACGAACTTCCCACCCTGGTCGTCAGTGGGAGCACAGTAACGAATGTTGTCAGGGTCATGTTCTGCTCCAAAGTTATGTCCCAGCTCATGAGTGGTCACCAAATCTGCCTCCTAATGGGACATGAATACACAGGGGCTTGTATCGTTTAATCAGCTAACAATAGCTGTCAAACTTCACTAATAAAAAGACAGTAGTGTTTAAGGAATGCTCCTTTTGTAACTCAATTACAGTCTGTACAGCACAGATTTCACAGCCAAAAATCATGTATGTGTCAAACAGTGGGCGTTTTCTTGATCCCTGACAATCCTGTCAGCTCAGAGCTGTTAACTGTGCAGAGGAACATGCAGCATACTGATACTTGTTTTGTGTAAATGTAACAGACATACAATCATTACTCACACCACCCACACCACAAGGTGAGTCTGTTCGGCTTAGACTATAAACTTGGCAGGGTGATACGTTACATAACATCTTGACTGAGAACAAATGCAAGCCATAATTAATTCAGTGAAAGAATATGTTTGGAAAAGCAAGTGAAAATAGACCTTTGTTAAAATGGTTTTGCCGTAGTTCTTTGTACTGGTCAGGCCTGTGTTGAGGTAACTAGGTTTCTTGGCAGAGGCAGATGGGTAGTATGCTACAAAATATCACAAAGAAAGAAACAGTCAGTATTTGCTCTGTTATTTCTGACGTTCCTCTCATTTTTGAGGTATTCTGTCAGACAGGGATCGTACACATTTTTCAAGGTCACATTCAAGCACTTTTCAGGGTCATTTTCAAATATTTCCAGCATAACACCATATCACTATATCTACAGGAATGCATATACTCATGATTATTTTTCTTTTTTTTGTACTTTTTACCATAATGATATACATTGTATTATACTACAAATATTCAAAATTAGCTTTTATACAAACAAAAGAGTTTGGAAATTGAGGTGCATGTGTCTATAATGTATATAAATCACACTGGTGTCATGAAATTATGACAAAAATCAAATGGGTATTTGTCGTTATCTGTAAGACAACTAAGCCTTTATGATCTACTGTACTTACGTCGAGGGCAGAGTCCTCCCAGAGCATGAGGTTTAGAAGGGGCCACATAGGCCAGCCCCAGTGTCCCCTCTGCAAAGTCCTGGTAAGTGAACAGGTGGGCCAGGCACACCGTGGAGGCGTTGTCTGCTATGTCAGCACTGAATTGCTATAGAACATATAGAAAAATGTGGCTAACAATTCTAAATGGATAGTTGTCAACTGGCAGCAAATGCAAACATCAATTGCATTGTGTGGTTAAATCAACTATAATTGCTTAAAGCACACAGGATTTAGCATTTTTCAAACCACATATGCTGTTACTCACTATTCACCCAGAGTGTTCTCTTACCTCCAAAAGTTTCTTTACATCCCAGGCCTCCTGTCCTGTCGAGCTGTTTTCCATGTTATAATGGACCCAGCCGATAGGATGCCGACCAGGTGGAGGCTTCGTAGGCTCCTTGTTGATTATTATCTAAGCACAAAAACCAAAGACAAGATATACAAATGATGCTCCATGTATAATAAAACCTAGTCCACTTTTTCATAGAGTTGTTTGTCTGTTTTGTTGACTAATCATTTATGGTTAGTATCACAGCTGACAGAAGGTCCAGCTCTATAAAACAATATTTATACCCTTATCACTTATGAATTACTCAGAACAAACTAAATAATGTGTCATGACATTGAGCTTCTTGGTACATCTTGTCATAAAAGCTTTCCTAATCTATGTGTGGTTGAAAGCAGCTCATTACACCTCGTTCTTTATGACATTTAGAGAAAAGAAGATTGGGAAATGACTGCGTAGTGGAATTGATGCATATTTTTTCAGTGAGTATCATAGTATGACGAACAGTGCTTCCATTCATTCCCTAAGCCTGTGGAATAAATTTAATTACTCACGAGGCACACATAAAAGCTTTCAGTTTTTCATAAAAATGCTGCTCTTAACACATCATAGGACAGTGTTACTCTTAGATTCACTTTTGGGAGAGATATTTGGACTTAAATCAAAGCCATGTTAGTGTTATGAGCCCTGATCACTTATCATAGGTCGACAGGGCAACATTTAACAATACTACAACAGTGCACTCACAAAATAGTAACATACACACACACCTGGTGGATCTGAACTCCATAGCCTTTGAACTCATCATCCCAAGTTGTGTTCCGATAAATGTCATCAACTCGATCAATCAGCTCAATCTGCAAGACATCAAACCAAAAACAGAGCAAATTATAAGCACCTGCAAATATATAACCAATAACACAAGAAATTATTCATTTTATTGGAAGTGCGTTATCCGCAATTATAATGGATGATGGAGTGATTAATTTACAGCCCAATATAACCTCAAGTGGTCAGAACCTCTAAAATAACAGTGAAAAAGTATGATTATGTTATGACACTATTTACATCTACAAACTACCTTTTAAAAAACATGAATATGAACAACCACTTTGTAAACTCTGTTTTTCAAAGATGCTATATAAATAAAGTTATTATTATTATTATTAACCTACTATTAAGAAAAATAAGTGCCATTTTAACAATACTATGTCTCAGCTTATTACAGGGTTCTTACAGGTTAAATTAAAGCCTTTTTAAAACTACTTAGAAAATAATTTAAGGCCCATTTCAACTATTTCATGGCCATAACGGCAACAATGTTTGACTCCTGGAAATTGGAAAATAGTTTTATTTACTCCAGCACCTTGATTATCATCATTCAGTCGTTTCTCTCAATTATCATAAATGAAGTTAATGATAATTGCTTCCTTATTTCAGTATAAAATGTTGGAACAGGTGGAACTGAGTAGACGAATGTTACTTAATTTGTAGCTTGGTGTTTTAACAAATGCCTTTAAATGCAGTATGGTCAACACGTTTATGGCAACATAACTTAAAACCTACCATTTTAAAATGAATACCTTTGAAAGACTAAGGTATTACAAACAGATCTGTACACTCAAGACTTTTCAAGACCCTGCTTGAGCCCTATATTAATACATAACGTATTACAACGTACAGATCACAGTGGCTCAACAAAGGGGCAAAAATTTTAGAAACAAGTATAATATTGTTAAATTACACTTATTTATCTTCAGACATTTCATGTTGTTCATATTTGTTCAGGTTATTTAATTTTTTTGTGAAGGGTTAGTTTGTAAATAGAAACATTTTCATGTAATCTTTTATGGAGATCGTTATTATTTATATCTTATTAGGACAGTATTTCCACTTGATATAAAACTGGGATTATATCTTCAGTATAATTTTCCATTTACAAATTCATCCCAGGACTGGGTCATTTGATGAGCTGGTTTTAGCCCACATGCCAAATGTTTGACTAAACCCTTAAATGCTGAATCATTGCAAACATGACCATAACGTCATACCAGGTAGTTGAGGGTGACACTCTCCTGTCCACGGCCCATGTGTCTGAAAAAGCGATAATCTGCCACCAACAACAAGGGACATGTGTTCTTCTTATGATCGTGGAGTTGCCTCTTCACTCTCTGATGGGAGTCTAAGATCAAAAACCAATAATCACAAACAGATGCACAGGAAAACAGAGGGAAGAGAAGATGCAATGTTACATAAGCACTGCTTTATTTAAACATATATAAGCCAAGGGTAAACTTGTGTAAAGGCATCAGAACTTAAATAATGAGGCCACGCACCAGTATCCCATTGTTAATTGCCCTCATTTTCACATTTAGCAGCAAGTCTTCTTTTTTGTTTTTCTGTGAACTGATTTAACCCTGCCTCTGTTCTGCACAGAAGAAATAATGTGATATGGTGCTTTAGATAGTCCCTCTTTTTGTGGTAAAACAGTGTATGCTTCACTGTTCCTGAACAGTGAGATTATGACTACAATTTAAAAGACAGGCGTATAATGGAAATGTGATTTATGTTGTCCTGTTACATGACTGTGCAATTTTCCTCCTAATTAGTAAATTAATACTTGAATTGTGATCACAAATTTGTAAGTCACGTCATGCTGGAGCTCAAGTGATCATTCAGATTGAAATTGAGTTTATAATAATGAAACTTGAGCCTAAAACACAGAAATGCCTTATATTGACTATGGGAGTCTCACAACTTTCATAATGTTGTGAGACTAGGTGGAGGCTTTTAAACAAGCCTGACCAGGCTTTCTGCCTCTCCCTGCACTTTTACTGTTTTTTTTTTCTTTTATTACGACCTTGATCATTGTTACTGTATGTGCAAAATGTCAAATCTAAAAATGCCTAACATTCTTCTACTAAATACTGTGCTAAATGTCTATATATAAATAATTTAATCCTAAATAAATATACATGGCATATAAATGATGGAAAAATCTGATATGAATCATGATGAAGTTACGTAATCTGAACTTTCCTAAACAAACAAAAAAATAAGATATCTCATTTGAGAATGACATCAGACACTTCATGTTATTCACTCCTGAGAATGTGAATATGTACGTCAATCTGCTTTGCACAACAACCAGTGACAACTCACACTTATCTCACTGGGCAGCAGAAGCTCCATGAATTTTAATGCCTTCTCCATAAGAACATGCACCTCAAATCATGTCCCCAGTGAGTGCTTTGAACCAGAAGCCAGTGAGAGGTCTTTGAGAAATCTCATCTGGCACATTATCACTACTATATACTTTACATTTCCAGTGCAGCACAAAAGAATCACGGAACATTCAGTTTTTCTATAATACCCTTCGGTTGGAAGTGTGTATGTACATTGAAAAGACTAGATAATACAGATTAAAAGGCTGCGGTTAATGTCACTCTTTAAGTATCTAACGCCCACCTCCTTTGTCACACTACAACAGCCTTCCCCCTGTGTTCAACCTTAAATCTCTGTTACCCGCCCACTCTTTTTTTCTTATCTCTTTTTAACAGTCTTCAAACAGCCCTAAAGCTCAGAGCCTGAGCTGGACTAGATTTGAGAACTCCGGTCTTTAGCTTCCTCCTACATAAGTGCTGACACAAATAAGAATGCAATCAATCTCTCTACACCGTGTGAACGAAACAGATGGACTGGCTCACCCTTTCCTTGGTCGGCCTGTTCCTGCTCCTGCCAATCCCTTTTCGCCATTTGTGGCAATAGGTCTGTGGCCTGTGCATGCATGTAACCACACACTTTTGGAGAGGCAATGCGGCTGAGGTTCTTGATGTCATCGGAGCGATACACTAGCAGCCTACCATCAGTTGGAGACTTTGTAAACCTCCACAGGGGCTGTATAATAGTAAAAAAAAATAGACATGTCATGGAAAAAAGAGGGGGTCAGAGAAGTTGGAAGGAGTCAGATTTTCCATTTACAAATATTAGTTGAAAAAAGTTACAAGGGGTGCATGATATCTACAAAGGATGGGAACAATTTGGAGAAGTTGACAGAAGTAGCAACATGGAAGCTAAAAATGTTAATGCTGTAATCATGGGCATCAGCAAAATAGATTTTAATCACCTGACCAAAAGACCCACCTGCTATTTGAATAATATTTTTACATCTTAATCACCTTTACACGGTTGGACATAAGCCATTAAATGCATTTGTTTCAGTGCAGCCACCTCTAAACCATACAACAACATAAAACCATTAACCTGTTCTTAACTAATGTTACAGCTGATTTTTACCTCAACATTGTACTCAGCTTCATCAGTTAGTATGTGAGCGGAAAATTCATCTCCATCTATGTGTGCCTGCACACGTGAATTTTCTTCCCCTGTAAACAAAAAATGAACAATGAAAATTAGCATCTAGTCATCTAATATATCACAATAGATGAATACAAGGAAAAACCATTGAGAAAAGAGAAATAATGTTACTAGATCATTTAATACACTCACCAACAACATGGCCACTGAAATAGTTCTGAAGCTGGACATCGTAATTCTTTTCCCTCCCATGCTTATCAACAAACACAGCTTTAAAGTTGTCAGTGAAGAGGTCTGTATTGGTGGTCAAGTAAAGCTTGAAATTCCTGTGGTCAAAAGTAAGAATTCAACACATGTGATCAATGTCCGTACCAAAATATTATGTCTGCTTTTACTACAGCAGTTTTGCACCTACTTAAAAATCTGTATAACTAAAATATATATGTTCATGTAGACAAAAATGATGACTAGTCTTTACTAGCCTTTACTAAAACGGATGAAATTCAAATATAGTGACACAAAAAATTATAGATTTTTGGTAAAAAATTAATAAAATCTGCAAGTTAATTTTTTTTTATTTTCAAGCTTTGATTTTACCTGATGGTAATTGAGTAGCTATTATCAGAATAATGACAGGTTGTCTACTTTTCTGTAATATTTATTCTAAAAGCCAACATTACATACTAGCTAGTGCCTCAACTTCTACAAATGTTACCACTACCACTTACTTATTTTTAACAAGTTATCTGATTAAATCATTCTGAAAATAAATGTGCTAAGTGAAACACACTTTGATAAGATGGATCTGAAAGCAAATGACAAAAGTGCAGGTTTTCTGATGGTGTAAATATATATATGTTAAAATATTTTCATAAGTTCCCCATAAACCTCAGGAAAACCTATGAAGTTGCTGCTTTCTTCAGCACAGTGTTTCCAGCTACAGCCCCATATTAGTTTAAATTACTGGATGTAATGGAGCCCATGACCCATTGTTCACACAAGGACATTATTCATCATTGTCAGAGGTTATTTCGCGGGTTTTTCATACAAATCTTAATGAAAATCAGCAGAATTGTCTGGTGGTGATGGTGCTGCTTTACCTGTGCAGAGCTCTGAAGCTCACCAGGCGCTCCAGGTGGGACTGGGTGTGGACATCCCTCTTCCTGACAGAGTGCAGCTGGAGGCCTGACGGTGGCAGAACCTCATAATCTGACAGGATGGAATCTAGTGCGTCTGGAAAATATTTGAAGTGAGATATATAAGGCCACGAATATAGTATTCTGACTGAGCATGTGTCTCGGTCAAAGGCGACAACGAGAAACGCACAGTTCGCTATTAGCTTAATATATGCTTAATTAGCAGCCAACCCTACACGTTAACACGTAACTCCATATTTACTTAAACAGCCATCGATACAACTATCCGTCGCTATATACAAAACAAACACAACGCGCGCACCGACATCAATATTATGGTAAAACACAAGTTATCATTTTTCAAGTTCAAGAAACCAGAGTAAAAATTTAACGTTAGCTTAGATAGCTAGCTAGCTATGAAACCAACCGTATTCAGTTCTCTTCTCACGATCTTCCTCTGTAGAAATTCTTGATTTAATGGCGCTGTGGACCCAACAAGGAGCAAAAAGCGCTAACAAAAATATGCTCTTCATGTTACGCAAGTATGCGGGCTATGCTAATACTGTCATTGTCATAAGTTTGTGGTGGTATTAGTTTGAGAGAACTACGCGAGCTACCCGGAAGTGCAACGAGTGGTAAACATCCGGTTTCAACACTTTTTTTTTTTTTAGCAAATAACTTTCTTTTTCCTATTTTTCATATTTCATGAAGACTGGGATTGGTGTTACTGCGGTATAGATGTATATGCGTCCTGAAAAATAAAATAAAATGTTTCTTCCTCGTGGGTTTCTTTGTAGGATATTTTTTTGTAACGATGACGTTCCAGGCAAAAAGAAGACGCCTCAGTTCTATCATTTTGTGGACATGAGATACATGCCTTTTTATTGTATTATTTTAATTCATTTTAGGTCGTGTCTTATTAAACGGCGCTGATGTACTTATAGTGACGTCGAGCGGTGAAATGATTGCCGATTGAATTCAACCGAATACCCAGTCCCGCCCTTACATATGGCTAAAGTTCCTTTTAAGTGGCAGCTTTTTCCGTTCCCTTTTTTAGAGGCAAGTCACTCTGTTCTCCACTTAAACGTAGGTGATGTAGAATGTGGCTTACCGTTGAATTCCACCTACATTAAGATGAGAACAATTCCTTTGTAGGTTCCAGTAGAAACGTGAACTTTGAAAGGTAATGCATCCCCTTTGTAGATATAAACAGCTCTACTACTAGTAAAACACTTTTCAATCTATACACGAACAGATGTGGGCTCGAGTGAATGAAAACAGCCAAATATTGGAAAGAACTGCAATTACTTTGTCTAACAATGGCCGTGATTTTTCTATCCATCCCCACGAGTAGGTTGTGGTGGTACTAACATGATCAGAGATGTATATGAACCTTTTATATCCGAGTTTATTCATTTATGTCCTTATTCACATTTTGTTACTGCCAACTATTAAGGAACACTAACACACACACACTATATATAACTAATCTAGTAAATAAACCCGTAAAACACATGAGATGTAGTTCATTTCCATGGCCCAGTCACCCTTTTAATTTCAGTTTTATGTGTAGTAAAAATCCTAATCCCCAGATTCTGAGAGTAAATTAATGAGTTACAAGACTCACATGAACATAACAGGAAAAAAAAGACACGTTTGAAATCATTTATAAAATGTTTTATTCATGATACATAGCCAATACATAGGGATTCAAACAGTTCCACGAGGGCATTGGGGACTACAATTGAGTAGCAAACAATAGTGGTCCAAATCTCTATTGACAGACAAACAAAACATCCTTTTAGGATGTGTACAAACCTGCATTGAGAAAAAAAAAAAGACTCAACTGGACGTGTGTTACAGCATTTGTTCCCGTTCCAGTGTAATATCTCAAGAGACATGCATGAAAGAATAGTCTTCCCATGAAAAGATCCCTGCATTTGGTCAAATAACCTTTGCCATTTCCCCTTCAAAAAGACACGATTCAATGAAAGAGTGGCTTCACAAACCAGGGAAGAAAATGAGGGTTTAACTCAACAATGGGCACTACTTGATTATTATTGTATGTTGCCAGATTGGCTTTCCCTGCAGTATGAAACTTCTATGTGACAACCTCAGCCTGTATAACCGTACCACGCAATTGTGTAGAGAAAGACACACTAAAAAGTTATTAGGGATTTGTTTTAATCTAACATTTGGTAAATTGGGAAAGTCCAAAACTCCTCAAAAGCTGGGATTTTAGGATTCCAGTTGAAGCATCAACTGAACAAGGAGTTTTGACACCATGTGAAGTGATCAATAACGTTCTACAGCTGCAACTGCACGAATGGAAAGGCCAGGACAAACACAAACCAAAGGAATGAGGGTTTTCTTCTTTTTTGTCCAAATCTACTTTGCAAATCAAAATCATTTTTTATTTAAATTTTTCATTACACAATGCTTTTCAGCACTAGGGGTTCATTGGGAGAATGTTTGAGTAGAGCATTAAGGAATGAAAGATGTGTAAAAAAAATTTTTTCCTTTTTTTTTTGGAAATGACCCATTTAAATTTGTAGTTTTTAGTTCTCGCCGCCTTCTCCTGCTTCCCCTCCATCGCCCTCCTCAGCAGCATTGTCTGATGTCCATAACTGAGAAGACAAAGAAAAAAAAAAAAAAAGACTCATTAAACATCCTCTTCCTCAAACTTGACCAAGGCACACATTTGATTTACATTTTAGCATCATAGCACATCACCATATTGTCAAGAAAATTTACAAAAAAACCCGTGGGTAATTAACTGAAATGAAGTGAAAATTTTAAAAAACTAATTCATATTCAATGTTTCTGGGACACCAAATCCAAGTGTTTATCTAGACCAGGCATGTCCAAACCTTTCCACAAAGGGCCGGTGTGGCTGCAGGTTTTTGTTCCAACCAAGCAGCAACACACCAAACTTGACTCAATTAATCAACTGATGTCAGTCTTCAGAGAGTTAATTGGTCAAACTGTGAACCCTTAGTTGGTTGGAACAAAAACCTGCAGCCACATCAGCCCTTTGTGGAATAGTTTGGACAAGCCTGATCTAGACAATATGCACCACACTGCTGTTGTACTCAGATTAAACTCATTAATGAAGTTTAAATAAATATTTTTTTACAAGTCCTCAAAGTTTTCGCAACTCAATTCAAGGACCTTCTCAGATGCCAACTCAGTAATTTCTTTAGACATACTCTTGGGTCTTGATCATCATGTGTGACATTATAAAATCGAAGAAACTTGAGAACAGAACTGACTGAAAAACTTGAAAATCATACATTTTCCTTCATTCGGGTGGTGATTATTTAAGTGTATTATTTTGTAACCCTTTATGTAGGACTGGGTGGTTTGGCGAAAAACATGTGAAGATACCCCTCCCCCATATAGATGATTTCAATATTTATCACGACAAACCAAATAACTATTTTTGTCAAGCTTAAATGTTCCGTTACTCGTAGTTGTGAAGAAATCAGAAGGTTTAATTTGGATTAAAATATGATCCATTTTCTGTCAAATTGAACATGACAGATGTGCTGGAAATAAAACAAAAACATACAACTGTATGCGGAAGGGGTTCACGGATGTCCCTAAAGTCGCTCCACATTCGAGGCAATGCCATCTGAGCTTTAAAGACCACTTGTTTGGATGAAAGCAGGGTTGTCATTTCTTCTGTTGCCAAACCTGCATAGAGCCATTATTTGTGTCATAATAATTACTAATGATTAATGAGGTACCACTCTGGGACTCTCTTCCCAACTTGACCGCAGCAAGTGTTTACATTCTTCACATAGGCTACGTGTATTTGTTCGGTACATCTCCATATTGTATTATATCGAGAGTCCAGAAACGAAATGGTTGGCATCCTACTTCTCAGCAACCCAGTTGGCGGACTACTCAAGTCACATTTTCTCCTGAGGGAACACTCATCTCCCACAGCAGACCCAACATTAACATGTGTGCTGCAACTGTTCTTAATGTGGCTCTCGTGTGTTTGGTTCAGTGCAGCTCTCGTCATGATTAGCTGTTCTTACGTCTGTCAAAAATGACATAACAACAACTATGGATGCGTGTATTGATGATAAATGAATATAAAGTGTGTTAACACATAGGAAGCTGAATCTATTGGATTATTAGTTTGTAAAAGGGGGGGGGGTTTATAAGTTTTACTTCTTCCCACTCCTTTTCAAATGCAAAAAAAGAAAAAAAAAATGACCCCGTTGATTGTTTTGATTTTGTGTGCTTGAAATAAATTTAACTGAAAACACAGACAAATTAATTAAATTTAAATTCTATCAACTTTATGTCATATTTCTATAGTGACAGATCTCTTTATCGCGCAGCCCTACTTTAAAAAGCCTAAAACAGGTAAAGAGACCAGACCATAGATTTTGTGTATTTGTTTACAGCATAGCGAGACCTTTAGACTGCCATTGTGATCAGCCTAAACCCTATTGTTACACATGGGTGATTGCTATATGACAAGAATACTCACCGTCAGGTTATCTCTGAGGAGCTGCATGATGAGAGTGCTGTCTTTGTAGGAATCCTCTCCTAATTTGTCAAGCTCAGCAATGGCTTCATCAAAGGCCTGCAAAAAAAAAAAAAACATGTGAGTACTTGTATGACTACAATAAATGTCAGGCAACAGGCTCGACTGTATATTTGTCTACAGACCGTTTTAGCCAAGTGGCAGGCTTGTTCTGGGGAGTTGAGGATTTCATAGTAGAAGACAGAGAAGTTGAGCGCCAAGCCCAAGCGGATGGGATGTGTAGACTCCATTTCTTTCTGACTGATGTCATACGCTGCAGAGTATGACTTCTGAGCGTTGTCAGTGGCCTCTAGTTATACACAAAAGAAATCTGTCAGAAAACAACTGTGTGCATTTTATGAGGTTGTTGTCTATCAAATTTCTTCAAAGTTAATGCGAGTCTTCATGTAAAACAGTTGTGTACCAAGTATTGCAGTCAGTGGTTTTCTGTCATTGCTGCATTTATTTTTGCATTATGCTGCTGTGTGGGTAAAATGGTGAAGTATTGTTCAAGTATCAAAGAGGGATCAAGTAGATGCACACACACAGGTATAGATTAGAAGTATTTTATTGATCCCACAATTTGGAAATTGCTGCAGAAGTTATTCCGATAGATTTGAGTTTGTGAAACAAAAATGTATTTAAAAGATACCACCTCCAGCATACTAGTTACTCTGACATTTTATCAAAACATGCACCTCAACAATTATTTCTGCTACTAGAAATTATGTAATTTGAGTTTAGTTCCAAGTTAAAACATTACACAGCAGCAAAGTGTTGCTGATTACAAATATGTTTTTTATACCCACCCCAGGTTTGAGGCAATGCTAAATAAATAAACACAAGCATAAAATATGTATTAATCTGCAAATGTAAAAACCTCCAAGAATGCACGTTTTACTCCCGTTTTAGTGGATTTAGTTAGCACACCAATTTGTCATAATAAAATGGACATCTAAAATGCACAATGCTAAAAATGCTAATTTGGCCTAGGGGGAGGCAGGAGGCCCACTCCATTCACAACCACCCTCCCCTCTCCATTTTCCCCCCTTGTGAGTTGGGGCCCTATGGTCACATCAATATAGCTGAAATAGTTTTCAGGGTTTGGCAAAACACACCATTTAATTTACGAAGAGGCCAAGATTGAAAAAATAGTCATGGGAAGCTAATGTGTTTAGCTTTTAAGTATAATGTGAACTGTACACACACACAAAAGACTCAAATGGATCAATGACAGATAAAACATTTTTGAATAAAACTAAACTTACTGTCCCGCTCTTCACCACTAGCAACTTCAGCAAGGTATCTGTAGTAATCCCCTTTCATCTTTAGGTAGAAGACCTGGCTCTCAGCAGCAGAGGATGATTTAATTAAAAAATCATCCAACAGTTTCTGTGAAAAGAAAACAAAATTAAATTTCATTAAACTTCATGTTCAATCAAAAGAACACATCCAAATAACAAATCAAGGCCTAAACCAGACACCAACTGGAAAAGTTGCCAATATAATAAAATATTGGGGAAACAATAATGTTCAGTATATGACAACCATAGTTGGGCTGCACCCACCCCAACTGTCCCATTAGCTTTCTCTTCCTAACTTTGGGACCAAATGATTAAAAGCCAAAAGCATCAATTAAACTCATATGTTATCAGTTTTCCTAGTGCTACTGGCAACTCACCAACTTGAATTCTAATTAAGATGTTAGTCTGTGATGCATTATTGTGATTTTTCTATCCAGATGCAATGTGACATGACCCGTGTAAATATGTCACTTCATTTGCTTATCATCTGTAGGGAGTATAAGCCTTCTGTGTTTATGTCCATGCTATTATTTGTCCACAGTGTAACCTGAATCAATGCATCAAATATGAAGTACGGAAAGTTAGGGTTATGTGAATCCTAGATTTTGGCATAAATTGACACATGATCAAATGGCGTAGAATAACATGCGAAAGGTCTAACATCTGCAGGTATAGTACGCTAAATGCCACAGGAACTGCTGTGACATGCAACACCATTTATTGAGATCAGTCTATCAGATGAGTCCTGGTTTGGGTGTGCTCTCTGTCACACAATGCAGAGTTCTGAGCAGCTCAAACAGACAGACAAGTTTCTGCAAACAACTAAACAAGAAAGTCCAGGACATGAACACCAAGTCTGTCACATAAATACATACAATTCAGTCAAAAACACACACACACACACACACTATAATAAAAGCAAATGTCTGAAGTACAGGCAGAGAAATTAAGGCTGATCATCTGCCCTGTTAAGTACCACTATTCTAGCAATTGCTTCACTTTGGGTCAACTCAAAAATTTAATGTGAAATGGTCAGGGCATCAGCTGATCTGTTGGTCATCAGTTCAGGGCAGGAAGATTTAAAGGCTGCAGGGAAACCATCACTTCAAGTGTAAGCATCCAATAATTCTTATTTGTAATTTAATCCTAACTTTAAAAAAAGAACAGAAGAATACTGTAAAAGTACAGTAATGCTAAGTAGCATAAATAAGAGTAGTAGTACTATTGGTTGCTGTTTTATCATCAACTGATTCCTTTATAGGCAACTATGGCTCAACATAGCAGAGCAATCTTTCATTTTCCATCTGAAATAGGTATAATATTCCTGCCGTCAGACCACAATACCTGCTGTGCTGCAAAACATTTTCACATTGTCAATATCAGGGAACCAAATAGCTGAGTAGTCAGCTGATCAAACACAATATCAATGATGAAGATGTGCAAATATATCTATGTGCATAAACATTTTTAAATATCGCCATTTACAATTACATTATGCATATGGAAATGCACTGCCTTCAACCTTGAATTATTCCAAGTACCCAAAATGCAAGTCATGCTTTACCCAGTGTTCTCAGCAGTCTTCTGCATTAGATTTCCTATAATTCACATGGCTGCATATCTCGTCAGCACCTTACACCGAACTTCAATTACTTCTTACAGAGAGTCTTATGACTTTGCATCATCATTTCATTCCCTTTTGAAATGCAAGTATTGATTATGCCACAATAAGCCAATTGATCAGAGATAAGGATGATGTATATGACGAGCAAGTTATTGGTGAGTGACTTGTGTTATTACAACAACAATTCATTCACAGAGACTTGTTTCAGAGAAACCTAAACTGATGTGTTCGCCAATGAACATCAGAAGCTTACCTGACCTCATCTGTGTGACTGAAACCATGGGTTATGCTGAAGTTAACTGATGTGGAAAATAAATCATTAGAGCCGGGTAAAAAAACTAAAATAAAGACTTGATCAATTTTGTTTTAATTTTGCATAATCGATTAATAGTGGACCAGATAGTTTTTTCAGAGCAGGACTGTAACTAAGTATCTGACCCTGGTAATGTTTCTGTCCTGTTCATTATTTAAGAGCAGATTCAGCCATTTACTGCAGATATGTCATATCTACCATTTCCTTTCCAATGTTAATAGTGTTACCAGTACTAATGTTACTAAATGGCTGTGGTAGTCAATCAGGATACAGCACAAAATTGTGCTTTGGCATCACTAAATGAATCTGACTCAAATTGATATTGGATCAAATCGAGATCAATAGATTCAGAACCTTATAAATCAAATCGATTATGGAAATTGGTCATAATACCCCATTCATTTCACTCAGAATGAAAGTGCTTGCTAAGCACAAAATACAAGGAGAGCCATGGTCAAAAAGTAATCCAGTGAGCAGTATGCCTTTAAACAGATTTTCCTTTTTGAACCCCAGGAAGAATGAAACTGGTCTCGTCCGAGTAAAACTCATCTGAGCAGCCACTCCCCAGTCATTTAGTGACAAAGATTGGCTAAGCCGAAACATGCGCATGTCTCAAGTGCTGAGCATTCCTTTTTCACTGCACGCTCTGCACAATAGACAAGACAAGGAGTTGCCCCTCTCTGTTTTCACACAAAGCTCTGATTTCAGTCACCACTGCACACAAGAAAGCCAACAGTTCTGCTGCATGAAAGCCTGACTTGTTATGTGTCAGAGTACATTCATATGTTCTGCAAGGCCTGAGCACATCCCCAAGTTTCAGTGCAATTGGCAACACTATTTTTTTAAACATCAGACTTGTGATCAGACACATTGCTCAATAAATACGAAAAATCTATAAAAGCCTTCATGACAACTTGGAGATGTCTCCAATATGTCTATGTCCAACTAAGAAAGTAACAGCCACCCTCGTACTATGCAACTCACAACTGTACAGCATTCTACCCTTTACGGTCATGTATTTTTAGTTTTAATAATAAAATAAACACTCTACAGCACTGACGAAAATCATGACAGAGGGCCACACAAGCTGCTTGTCTATTGCAGTGTCTGCACAGCCTTTGGAATTGCAAAACTAACCAGGCTTGAGGACTGACACACCCTCAGTCAACACTCACTAGCAGACACTGACGGCTGAGTCACTCAAGTAGATGCATAATCCAGTCACCCATTGGGAAGCTGGTTGAAAATCAAAAACCTCTACAGTTTTGCAGTACATTTTAAAAGACAGTAGCTCATTAAAAAAACTCACACGTCATGCTGAACTTTCTTCAAAGATCATTTCAAACCCAAGGCAGGTTAAAAATCTAAAATGCCTACAAATATGGTTGCATTAGAGCAAAGAACGGGTAAAAGCAGACATCTCTCATGTTCTAAGCTTTGAATATGGAGAATATGGAGTTAATGTAATTTAAAATAGCAAGCGCAGCCAATAGGTTGTTCGGTCAAATCATTCGTCATTTATGCATGCAAATTCTTGCACTTGGATAACCACTCCTTCTGCCAGATGGGACTGCATGAACACTGGAATGAGAACAGCTTTGCAAAATACAGGTATCAGAGTAAATCGTCACACACATGCCCCTAAGTCCTTTCCCCGCCCATTCTGACACACCTTACTGGTGTGGCCACTAGTTTGACCTTTTGTTACTTTACACCCTCATGGTTTCAAGACCATTGTTCTAAATCCAGATTCCCAAAAGACAGGAACAGTGGGAGGACTACATAATACTTCCTTGTCTTCTCTGGGCTCATGGGCCATATTTATACAACAGAAAAGCTGAGAGGGAACACAGCAGATGCCATGTAACATTTTATTCAACATCTAGTTATGTAAAAATGTTTAACAGAAAATAAAAATCAATGTGTACAGACGTAAGCTTAACTTAATAATGAAGCTCTTATTTAAGACGTTCTAATGTTAATTTTTCCCCACACAAAACATAAACATACACTAATGTCCATCATAATCAGGACAAAAAAATGACAGAATGAAACAGCATTACTGCTTTAAGAGCAGTTTTTCCAGTAGGTCCAAATGTTTCCATACTGCACCAAGTTTAAGGAAAATGTAATACTTTACCAAAACGGTATCGCAGATGTCTTGCAGTTCCTTCTCCACCTTCTCCCGATAGTCCTTGGTCATCTTCTGCTTATCAGTGTCAACATTTTTTTGTTCTATGGAGCTAATCACCCTCCAGGACGACCTCCTAGCCCCGACCACGTTTTTGTAGGCGACGGACAGTAAGTTCCTCTCCTCGTTTGTCAGTTCATCTCCCGTCTCTGTTACCATCTTCATGAATTCTGCCATGTCGTCGTAGCGCTCAGCCTGTTCCGCCAACTTGGCCTGCTGGATATAATCACTTCTCTCCATAGTTTTTTTTATATGTCAGGGACCGATAAAGCAGAAATCCGGGGTAATGTAGTCGTCAAGGACTGTAGAGGTGAAGGGCGAGTATGAACTGGGTCGGCGATTTCCCCCCACAGTAACGTTAAGGCTGAAAAAAAGTTAATGAAATTATTACGTGATGGTCAAACTACGTACCATTTCAATCGTACATTATCAGTCGACCATCCGAGCACAATGAACATACAACCGCTTGGTACAGACGGAGCTGGATCAGAACATAGTATTTCCCTGTCACGAATCGTTCAAATTGACACTTTTAGCTATAGAAAATTTATATTGGACGGTAGTATTTTACCTTTCGTTACTCTCCTTGCTTAGATAATCGTACACGCAAGTGCCCCGATAAATATATTTTAATCGACTCTTTCTGGTTGAGGTAAAGCTAAGAGCATCTCAAGCAAACGGGCTAACTCATTGAAAGCCCGTTTAACACGGCAACCCGCCACAAAGCTGTCTGCTCGAGTTAGCTAGCGCGTAAGCCACAGCTAGCTAGCGTAGCCTACACGGGCCACTCCTTGCAATAGTAAAATCTTCCTTCAACGTTACCGTAAACTCATTCAAAACACCAAACGGCCTTCAAATTATTATTTAACGATCAGACCGCGATTGTATCTTCAAAGTAACCCCAGAAAAATTAAATACTCATCGTTTCTGACCTACTGAGGTCTAATTTTGTCCCACAAAGTGATACGCTTGGAGAGACTGGTCCGAAAAGCAAAGAACGGTAGCAGCAGTGAAAATCCAACTGAACTTGCTAAAATGGGGCGGTTCCTCTGCAGCGGAATCCTCCAATCGTAAACCGTATTCGCTCTTGATAGACGGAAACATTCAATACTGCTAACCAATAGGTGTTTAGCGCGGGGGAAAGAGGTGGACCCGTATGATGGTTTGACAGGCCTGAACGCTGCAGTGGCTGGGGCTGGGGCCACGGGGTTTCCTCCAATTAGAGCAAGAGAAAAAACGTCATCGTATTGCCATGGTGATGGTCATCCAATCATTCCATTCTTCCACACGCTGTAGGGGCCGTAGGCGGGCGTGGCACCTACTCCCTTTACTTACATTGTGCTTTATTCCTGTGTTTTTGTACTACGTTTATTGAATAACTACCTCGTGTTCTTATCGCTACTAGTGTCATTTAAACACATTTTAAACGTCAGAATTCATTACGTTTCACATTTTAACATAATCTGTCTGTAATTATTCTTTTAACATCTGAAAGAGCACTTTCATTATCAAAAAATAAACGTAAAAGTTTCCGTATATCGTAAACATCTACCATTCAAGTAGACTTTTAGACAAAATTAAATAACCTAGGTAGGCTGTTAATTTATTCAATTAAACAAACCCCCCAAATTCCTGCCATTATTATTATTATGATTATGATTATGATGATGATTATTATTATTTTTAGTAGTAGTAGTAGTAGTAATAGTAGTAGTAGTAGTAGTAGTAGTAGTAGTAGTAGTAGTAGTAGTAGTAGTAGTAGTAGTAGTAGTAGTAGTAGTAGTAGTACTTTCAGGGGTCATTAAACTAGTATTGTGATAAGTTTTATGTGGCCTTTATCACCAATACCTCTGTTTTTTGCTGCTAAAACAAGTTTTCCAGTTACACAGTTCTAGTCTGTAGAAATAGACCTGAAATGGAAATAGAAATGGATCATTTAATATGAACTAAAATGACATTTTACAAACTATCAGTGCTCTTAGTATTTGTATTCTTACAGATTGCTTTTTTCACTTGCATGATAATATGACCTATGAACATTTAATCACTGGATGTTTTCTGTCAAATGTAAATGTCCACCATCAAAGTTTTAACAAGATCTGACTCTAAAAGTTTTGATGAATGTTACATTTGGATTTTCATAATTGTCAGCATCAACAATCCAAAAACAACCTCCAAACACAGATATGTATGATATGTCTTTAAAGTTAACAGAAATATTAGTGCAGATTTTTTTCAGTCACAATGTGTATTTCACAAACAGGTTTGCATTTTTAATGCGGGTTCATTATGTGGAGGTGAGGGACACAACATAACAATCAGCAAATCTGTTCATTTAGTACCAGGGAAGAAAAGTTATCTTATGGAATGCTGACAAATGTTCAGAACATCTGTTTTACATAATAGGCATCTCTAACAGAAATTGAAGCACATGTATGTAGAAAAGAAGTATTTAACATTCAACTCACAAAACTGTCCTCCTGATCTAGGTGAAAAAAAGGCTAAAGAATAGAAATGGATCATTTCATCTGAACTAAAAGGATATTTTACAAACTATCAGTGCTGGTGCAGATAGTGATTGATAACAATAGGCTTTTAAATAGGAAATACTGACTTTAAGGAAAAATAATGGCTCAAAATGTTTTTCAAAAGTCCCAGTCCCCCACCTTATTTGTCTTTTTTTACAGGTAGTTTGTTTCAGTGCTCTGTGTATTGATTAATTGTCTGAATATCTATTTACCTATATACTCAGACAATCCATCCAACAGTCAGTTTATAAAGTAGTTAAAGATAGTAATTACAGATAATGCATTTTAAGGGAAGGATTGTTTTTGGAGAGATGTGGGGTAACTAATAATTCTTTCCTGATAAAGTCTATCAATTGTTAAAAATGCACTAATTCTAAAAAGGAAATAAATCACTTATCTCAGTGTTAGTTTAAGATGTTCAGGTTCAGTTTCACTTTAATTGTACCCATAGGTAGATTAGTTTTGCAGTATGGTCTCATAAAACAATGCAGACAAAGGACACAAAACAAGTATAAAAATAAACAATTAAAAACAACACAAGAGTGACATGGAGGATTCTGTGCATATACATCAATATGTGATCATTTAAAGACAAACTACATAATCATAATCATAATCATGGATACATAGTAGCTGTTAATATATATATATATATATATATATATATATATATATATATATATATATATATATATATATATATAGTAATTGCATTCAAACAGAATTAAAAGAAAATAGATTCTGCAAAAAACAGGCCCACATATTGTATTTATTGTATAATAACAGACTGAGTGGTTAAAACTTCACATTATCTTGTGTTTCTGGGAAAACACCAAACATTGTTTCTATTCCAGTCTGGTTCGTTATCAGTCGCCCTTTCAAACTTTGGTGATCTTGTTCTTTCTGTTATACAACTGAAACCCTGTTGCTCTTACCTTTGTCCTAGTTTGATCTCCAGCTTGTCAACCTGTCAGGCTGCTGACCTCATGAAAAGGTGTGGTCGTAATGTGTAGAAACTTATGGAAACTACACTGATACCATTCAACCTGAATTCTTCTTGTGTAAGCTCTGTGTGACTATCTTAATAGACAATAAAACACTGGGAGAATAAGAACATTTTCAGTCAGGATAAATAATAATCGTGATTTTCCTGTCACCTCCATTGTAGCCATTCTCTTATTTTTCTCACAGATTGACTGCGTCGACTCCCATATTCCCAAAATCATGAATTTATTCCTCTTTTGACAAACGATAGTCCTCAAAAGCCTGAATTAGAAGTGACCAAATAGATACGATTTGCACTTTTTGTTAAACCTGTTCATCTTGTTATTCTCCTCTTTGCTGTATTGGTTGGATTAGGTGTTTCCCACCGATGATAAGTGAAGGTCATGAAATGCTGTTGTTCTGCTCTGTTGTTTGCTTTTTGACTCTTTTCTTCTTCACGGCTGATTGCAGGCCTGTTCAAGTACTGACTCCCTGACGATTAAGCCAGCTGTCTGGTACAGCCCGAGGACATGTTGGCACCAAGGTTTCAGGTGTTTTAAAGAAAAATCAGGGTTCCCACTCCCAAGTCAAACTTAAAATTCCCTAAATTTTCCCTGGCCAACAATTCAATGACATTTCACAGAAACAAATATACAATTTAACAAGTGGTCAAAGAGCAGAAAAGGGCATTTTAACCAGTCAAACCAATCCTGGTGTCCTCCCCTTGAGTTGACTTCCTAACATGCATGAATGGGCCAATAGTAGTGGAAATTCATCCCAGTTAATTCTTTTAGTTTTAGTTTATACTAGGGCTGTCAAAATTAATGCATTCCATCGTCATCATTAAACTGATTAAATATTTAGCTTTAGAGTCAAAGAAAGTGACTTGGTGATAAAAAAAAAAAAAAAAAATTGGAAGCACTGGACACAACCCTAAATGAAAAGACTGAAGTCTGACCTGGGAGGGTTTCATCTACACGAGTGACTTTGATTATAACGGTATAGCCTAAAGTTATTATGTAATGTTACTTTTTTAGCTAAATTGCCATTTGTTTCATGGTTCAGATTAAACTGTGACAGTTCTGCCGTTGTTTGGACAATTCCAAACAGACTTTTAGTGCCATTGCCATCGGGAAAGTGTTGTATGTATTAACATGTGTACTCAACGTTTTTTAAACATTCCAGGTGAATAAGGTCCATGACATGTTATTAGACCCATATGTGAAATGAATGGGCATAGTGCGGCTGGGTTACTGTAATACAGATGTGTGTATAAACAATGAGCTTCATACTTTATTCCATCCGTGATTCATAGTGTTGAATTGTTGATAGTTTTTGTAATGGCACTTTTATTACTACATATTGTTACACACTGAACCTTTAAGCTGAAATCACTGGTCAGAATGAACTCAATGAGATTGAAGAAATACCTTGAATAAACTGTTGTTCCATCTCTGCAAAATGTTCATAATATGACATTTCATATGGTCTACAGATCAGTGCTTTGGTCATATACTGTATGCACTGTACTTTTCATTTATATACCTGTGTTTCTCACCATCATTTTAACCATGTATCTACTGACACTATACTGTCATTTGACTGCATCTTTTAACAGCAAGCTTAAGGATGACTTACATCAATGATATAAATAAAAACCATGCATTCATATTGTTGCTGTAGTGCAGCTCAGGATACATTAGAGCAGTTGTAAGTGCCCTCAACAGGAAAGAACTCAGAGGTTAACATCCTGTATACAAAACTAACCACACAAGAGGCCTTCTGTTGGTTCCACAGATACAAGAAAGAGGTAGACCAGCTATGCTTCTCCTTCTTCTTCTTGTTATTATTATTGCAAATTAGCTGAAGGTGTATTGGAGCTGTAAGGAATTAAAATATAATTAGAATGGATAAAAAATATTATTTTGAACAGAAAATAAGTATAATTTCTTACTTTCCAACACAAATGAATCCAATCTCTCAACTTTGGGGGTTGAATTTCTGCCATCACCTCACACTCCATGGGGTATTAACTAAGGCATCTATTTCTGTTTTTAGTCATGCCTTCCTCAGATGAAGACTCTCTTGTCCACAGTAGGCCAGTGGACTAAAAATAGCAGTGGTTAATAGGTTGGGAAATCCCAAGGCTTCAGCTCTAGTTTTGAGCTGCTTGTAGGGACATTAGCCAGCAGCATGGTGGCTTCTGTCACTCACGTTCATATTTTGCAGCATATCATCTAGTATGTGGAACAGCTAAGTTGTTCGGACTGAGACAGTCAAATGCACCTGAGGAATGTGGTGTCCAGCATGGTCAAATCATAAAACATATTTGCTCTTTTATTTAAAAAAAAAAAAAAAAAAGCTCCCATTTGGTCCTGTATGTTTACAATTTAACTTCATTACAAGGCACAATTTTGTCTCAGCTGTTGCCATGGTGACCAAGAATGGACATGAAGATCTTAACCTGTGATTCCTTTTTTCCCCTACAGGACTTGCCATATGTCACTTTAAACTCCAGGCATCTTTTTTTCATTCATACATGTTAAGTAATTTTTTAGTATCCTAATGTAGTACTTAGTATATATTTAATTTTTTTGCTCACGTACCTGGAAGAACAGCACATTTTAGTTCCCAGCAGAAATAAATATATCTCATCTTTTGATCAGTTCACACAGGACATGTATCTTCCATAACAACAATACAACTAGTATCTTCTTTATAAGCTGTATGGAGAGCAACAACACTTCTAATAGGTATGAATAGGGTTAGGAATTTGTCCCATGGCTTCCTTTAGGTTTTTTTTAATTAGATAGAATTTATAATGGAAGTAAATTCAGTATCTACGTATATCTTATCCATCTGAATGCACACACACAAACCTAGCACCTAGCATTAGCATTAGCATTAGCATTAGTATGCAACACATTAGGAGCAGCGAGATGCCATTGAAGACACTCAGGGATCCGCTCCAGGTCTTCATCACATCCAAGGTTATAGGCACAGACAACAGAATGAACACATACTGTATGTACCAATTTTTAACACTGGGGGAAACTGGAGAACCCGGTGGAAACCTGTGAAGCCCAAAGAGAAGAGGTTAACTCAAGACAGAAAAGCTCTGATCTGACTGAAATTGACCGAGACTAACATGAACCTTGTAGCTGTGAGGCAGAAGGCCACTGTGTCACTGTGATGCCCCACACATCTGAGTCAAGAATATGGCATGTGACTCATTAAACACCCACAAACCTTAGAATTCATCCATCTGTGTCATTTGCCTAGATGCAAATTTGGGAGTTTTTATCTATTTGAGGCAAAATATGCCTGTTTTTATGCAAATATGTCTCAGTGTAAAAACTGTCTGATTCACAGAAGACCACTGCAAATTGCAAAATACATTTGGCTGGTGAAATTACAGTCTGCTGAAAGCTGGATTTAAGTGAACTCAAAATCACCTCTGACTCATGGTCTCTGTATATATCTGTATCTACTGCATAAAAAACTAAAGCTTAACCATATTGTGTGTATTGAGTTAAATATTGGAGGATCACATTAGCATTTGTGGCAACAAACAGAGCATCAGTAATAAATAAATGAAATAAATAAAAAATACTAATGTTTCTGGAGATATATTCAGTGCCATAACTCAATATTAAGAGTTAGATATGAATTGTCAAAGGTGTTTCAAACCAGCCTGAAGCAAATTTATTATTATTTCAGTAGTGTCTGCATGTACACATCTCTGGTCATTGAATATATAAAATTTTGAAGTTGTTGCTGTTTTTCTTATGGACCAGCCTGTCACTAAAATAGAGAAAACACCTGAAATATTAACAAATACTTTTTAGGCACAAAACTTTATTAGTGGTTTTGCACAAATGTATCATTAGTGCAATTGCATTTCCTTTGGATCTGGTCTAAAAGCTTAAAAAAACCTGCCTTCTGTGCCATGTGACCTGAGCTTATTACCTCCACCAAAGAGGTTATGTTTTTGCCGGCGTTTATCTGTTTGTCTGTGTTCAAGATAACTTGAAAACTTATGGATGGATTTTGATGACATTTTCAGGGTATGTTGGAAATGTGAACAGGAAAAACTGATTTCATTTTGGAGGTGATCACCCCGATCACCTCCAAAATGAAATCTGGGGGGGGGTCTAAATTGGCGGAAGTCTGCGCTCTCAGATTGCTTTTCTAGTTCAAAAAGTTATGGACGGATTCCGATGAAACTTTCCAGGATAGCTTGGGCATGACACAAGGACCAATCCATTATATTTTGGTGAAGATCCAGAAAATATCCTGGATTCTGGTTCACTTTAAAATGTATTCTCCATTTATCTCAATGTAAAATTTCAAAGTGATCCAGAATCCAAGATCTCTATGGGATCTTCACCAAAATCTAATTGGTCCTTGTGTCATTCCCAAATTATCCTGAAAGTTTCATTGAAATGTGTCCATAAGTTTTTGAAGACAGACAGACAGACAGACAGATAAAGGTCAGCAAAAACATAACTTCCTCCTTTCATTTGAGAGGGGGGGGGGGGTCCTGCCTTGGCGGAGGTCTGCGCTCCCAGAGTGCTTTTCTAGGACTTCAAATAAAATGGAATGTTTGCAACTATTAAAATGTTTCCTTATCAGCTCCCAGTGATGTAGAACTTAGAAAAATCTAACTACAGTAAACTATTGATCTTGAAGTTGAGGCAGATATTAAGATTATATATATTATATTAAGATTTTAACATATTTAACACCTCCAAAACTTGTGTCTCTTGAATGTGTTGTAACCTCCAGAACTTATTTAAAGTCAAAGTGCTTTGTTAATTTTCTTTATACCATTAGCCTTCTCTTCTTGATGATACCATGAATATCTACTTACAAGACATTGTGGGATTTCTAGGAGACAGATGTACAGTAATGGACTGCATGAACAAAGCACTAATGATTCTGTGGGTTAAACTGATGTTCCTTGGCATGGCTAACAGGATGAAACAGCTAACAGGTTGCCAAAAGTCAAATACATTTGAAGTTTCACAGGGGAGGGAACAAGTGTGAGAAACAGGGCTTGATTCTGTACATATTTGTATAGGTATATAATTACAGATCAGAACTCAGCTGCCTGATATTGAATTCAAGAAAACATTGATCAGTACTAGTAGAACCGTTTTCTCATTGTGAGATGCATCAATGTTTGCACTTCACAGTCACATGGTATGGTATGGTATGGTATGGTATGGTATGGTATGGTATGGTATGGTATGGTATGGTATGGTATGGTATGGTGTATGGTATGGTATGGCATGGTATGGTATGGTATGGTATGGTATGGTATGGTATGGTATGGTATGGTATGGTATGGTGTATGGTATGGTATGGTATGGTATGGTATGGTATGGTATGGTATGGTGTATGGTATGGTATGGTATGGTATGGTATAGTATGGTATGGTATGGTATGGTATGGTATGGTATGGTATGGTATGGTATGGTATGGTATGGTATGGTATGGTATGGTATGGTGTATGGTATGGTATGGTATGGCATGGTATGGTATGGTATGGTATGGTATGGTATGGTATGGTACGGTACGGTACGGTACGGTACGGTACGGTATGAAATGGTAAATTCTTGGCGTGTTTCCACCAAACAGATTGGGACGGTTTGGTTTGGTACACATTTGTTTTGCATTTCCACCCTCCATTCTCTTTGGGTGCCAACCACTCCAAAGTAATCCATGTGGGTGGAGCTAAACAGACTGCATCCTGTTGATTGGTCGACAGAATCATCATTTCCGTGACAAAAGGACAAAAGCACAAACAACAATACGCTGATTAAATCTCCACTCGACACAATGAGCTGAGAAAGAAAAAACACATTTGTCCATCATGTTGACCCGCAGTTACATTTCATGGAGCAACAAGGAGGTGCAGATGCTCCTTTGTATAGTCGAGGAGGACGAAGTCCAGAGGGGGCTGGATGACATCACAATGCTACATAGCTGCAGCAGTGGAAACAAAAGCTTAAGTGAAACAAACTACACCGAGACGACCTGAACTGTACCAAACAGTTCCAGTCTGCTTGGTGGAAACAAGGCTTTTAATGCAAAGTCTTGAATCCTCATGATGGTGAACCAACAGTAGTGGAGATAAACATGTGTACATTCACATTTACTTTTGTAGGGTGATCAGATACATTTTGCAGTACATTTTGATGGAAACCCATCAGTCGTCTTCGTGTCAGATGCAGACACAGTAGCTTCAGGTAAATCTGGATCAATGACATGCCTCCTGCTTAGCTCAGCATTCTTGCAAATAAGTCTGCAATGTCATTCAAGGCCCCATACTCTTCTGCACCGGATTTTTTTTTCCCAGTAGCTGCAAGAATTCATGTAGGAAAGTCACCAGAAATGACATGCTCTGCAAGACTCCTTCCACGTTAAACCACCATTATGAGAACAAAAAAAAAAAAGTGCAATATCAAGTCATCTTACAAATATGCACAACAAACAAGTCTGTCTTATCAACAAACATTTCAATAGACTCTGTTTGTTCTGGTTTTAGAGAACTGTTCACATCAACAACAACAGTTAGCATGACCTCACTTCTGGCCCCTTAGGCTCCCACAACATCCCTTTGATGCAAATATGGTCAGTCGTAGCTCTGAAAACAACATGGTGACAGTCAAATCCCAAAATACTGGTTTCAAAACAGCAGTTCATAAACCAGTGGGTAATCCCAAAATCTCAGTTTACTGCAGTCTATTTGAATACACATTTATCTGGTTCTAAAATATCCCTTTTTTCGGGGGGGGGGGGGGGGGGGTATGAACCCCATCCTGTACAGTTGAAGTTTCTCCAAATGTCTTTTCAGACACTGAGTACTGTCACAGTGTCACCATGTACACACTGACAGAAACAAACAACACAGTTCAATAGAAGTTTCAGTAACAGTGACTGACAAAACAGGATTGATATTCAGTGGTGAGAAAGTATTTGAAAGAAAGAATCTGTTAGGTGAGTTCTGAAACTTCCAAAATGTGCCTGAGGCGAGGCCCTGAGCACGTTGAACATATGCAGTGATACCTTAGTATGAAAGTATGAAGACAGTATCTGCACAATCTCAATCAGTAAACCAACCAGTGTAGTTTCTATGGCTGAGTCCCAAGTCACAGCAGCCAACATGCTCCACTGGGCTGCACATATTCTGTCAAAATATTTGTTTGCCACTGGCAAAACAGCCTCTGGTGTTTTGACAATAATGCCGTCCATCTGTGAGGCGGACTGAGCCATTCACATGCACATTTACTTTTTTGGTGTTGGACGCAGTTTTAAAATTACACAATTGCTTTTCTGAAATGTTGAACAATCTCCATTTTATTTATATGTTCCATTTCTTCTTTTTTTTGCACTAGTCATCAATAGATTCTGACAATATATTGTAATTCTTTACATTGCTTTAACATCATTGAGGAAAAAATTAAGCCATAAAAACCTAAACATCCATTACTCTTCAAAAGCATCTACTGATCTAAACTGTTTAATATCTTGTGATCCACTGATCCTAGAAATACATGTAAATAATTGGTGTAAAATACAGTTTGTCATCTTTTCATGGTCATCAGATATGACCCATATGTCAGGCACAACAAACTCTTCCCCTCACAAATGTTTTACCTTATTTGCCTTATATCTTATTATTGTGAAAACACTTTTCTGGTGATGTTGACCTTTGACCTACATTCACCAAAATTTAATGGGATCTATTCTGGACCACCTTGGACCTTTCCTGAAAATTCACGGAAATTGATCCAGTAGTTTTTGGGTAAATATACTTACAAACAGACAGACAGACAGACAGACAGGCAAACCAATTCAAATGCAATGACCCTCTCCCCTTTGGGGGGTGGGGTAACAATACCCTGTCGTACCCTTTGGGGCTCCGGCTAAAAAACAGAAACAAAGTCTAAATGGCCTTAATAACGGTAAAAATTGCAGGTTGCACAGGTTTGTTAAAGGTGTCATTTTGTTTAAAACCACTTTTACACGCCCCTTTTGGAATCTGATGGGTCACCCTGAGTTACCTACACAGGCTGTGTTTGAAAGTGGTGTGTCCCCTCCACTGGCTGTATTTCCCATTCATAGAAAACAACACAGTGAAATAAACCACTCAGAAATAGCCTGTCTACATTATGTTGTGTGGATATTGGTGTTACCCATATGGGGTTAAGCCCATTCCCCGTTGCAGTGAATCTGATGTAGCATTAGCATTAGCATCCACAAGAGACGACAGTGCCACAGTTGCTGCACAAATCTGAAAAAACTGGTTCATGTGCTCTGTGGCAATAAAGTGTGTTTTTTTTCTTGCACATTTTCAAATCAAGCGATGGCACAAAACCTAGCTGGATGCTACTCTGGGATGGTAAACACACACAGAGCAACAGGGGAGGGGGTAGTGTTCCTTCACGTATTCATTCTCTGAGCCAATCAGAGACACCTCATTACCGCGTCATGGACATGTATGTCCCACTAAACTCTGTTGTTGTTTTTCTACCCTCCAAATACAACTGGAAACATAGCAGTCCAGACATTTTTAAAAAGAATCAACACACAATGCACTCAATAACAATGGTGATTACAGCAATATTCATAAAATAACCATGGAATGATACCCTTAATATGGTACACATACCCTGCAGTGCTCACACAGACTGACTTTTCCATCGTAGCTCTGGTTGTGACTATGAAGGACCGTTGATGTGCTCCTGCAAATGGACTTTGGAAGTTTCAACAGCTGCTGATGGCAAGAAGCTGAATAATAGATGAGAAGAAGCTATTTTTTGAACCTCATTAACTTCTTGTTCTGTGTTTAAGAAGCATCATTGCTACTCAGTTTTGTTTTGAACAAGCTGTGTTCTCGACCAAAGCAAAGAAACTGTGTGGAATATCCATCATCAATAATGTATGTGGGCAAGAGTTGAGGTAGAATAGGTTTTTTTTTTCAGATATGATTAGTCTCACTGTGCTTACTTGGTCCATTATGATAAATAAATGCACAAATGGTCTGGCTTCCACCATGGGAGTTGATCTAAACTTTTCAGTCTTTCTCTTTGCAGAAACTGATGTACTGTGTGAGACACATATGGACACTCTCATTAGTATCCGTATCAGTCTAGGATTTAATTAAACCCAACATAGAATGTCAATGAATTACCAGATTGGTTTTAGCTGTATTGATTTGTATTTTAGTGCTGACCTGCCTCTTTACAAGAACCCTCTTTGCATTTGTATCCAAAGTTTTTAAACAAAGCAGCTCTAATAAAGTGTATGTGGACAATGCATCTGTGTGCATACACTGTACAGTGAGCTTATATTCATCCTGTCATTCTTGTACTGTACATAAATAATGTAGACCTTGGATGCACTAAGTGCACATCACTGTTACAGATTCTGCCACATCTGAACCTCTACACTGTGTGTTTGGACATGAAGGGTTTTCTTCTGTCTGTCAAGCAGTACATGTGCTCACTGCGCCATGACCTTCAGCAATGCTCTCCTCTCCTCTCCTCTCCTCTCCTCTCCTCTCCTCTCCTCTCCTCTCCTCTCCTCTCCTCTCCTCTCCTCTCCTCTCCTCTCCTCTCCTCTCCTCTCCTCTCCTCTCCTCTCCTCTCCTCTCCTCTCCTCTCCTCTCCTCCTCTCCTCTGTAATAATTTCCCCTCCTTTCTTTTATTCTCATTTCCTGTTTTCTCCCTCCCACTTCCTCTTGTTTCCTCTAGCTTCTTTTTGTTTCCTCATATCTTGTTCCCTCTCATTTCTTCTCCTCTTTTCTCCATCCTTATTAGAACAAACAGATACTTCTGCTGCAAACTGACCTGAACATATATTGATAGTTTGTCCCTTCATGTGATCAGACATTTGTTTATGTTCATACAGACACAGGAGTCTTAACGCAGTGTCCCTGGGGACATAGTGCTGCTGTCCTATCCCCACCCACTCTAATGTGTGGAGAATGCTCATTATCACCCCCCCCCTCTTCACTGACTCAGCCTTTCTAGAGATGCTCCACACTGTAAAAAAAAATACTATAGAATTCACAGAAAAAAGAAGAAAAATTGCAAGATTTAATTAAAAAATAAACTGTAAGTGAAAATACAATGCAAAGTTGTTTATTTGAGAAAATGTCGGTGCTTAATCATTTAATTAAATAAGACACAATCTACACATTTAAAATGTTAATTCTATATATTTAAAATGTTAAATCTAAATGTTTAAATCTTAAATCCACATCTTTAAAATGTTAAATCTATATATTTAAAATGTTAAATCTACCTGTCTAAATATTACATTTACATGTTTAAAATATTAAATCTACATATTTAAAATATTAAATCTACATGTTTAGAATCTTAAATCTACATGTTTAAAATGTTAAATCTATATATTTAAAATGTTAAATCTACATGTTAAAAATATTAAATCTACATGTTTAAAATATTAAATCTACATGTTAAAAATATTAAATCTACATGTTTAGAATCTTAAATCTACATGCAACTCTGTAAAATGTTTATAGTTTGATATGTTTTTTATACTATTGTTCTGGTAACCATAGCTGCCATTTTTCCTCAGTGAAAACAACAGGATTTTTTACAGTGTAGTCAAGCATGGTCACACACACATACTCTACTTCGTCATCGATAAAAACCTTTGGTGCAGCTATTTCATGACCACCATCTCACTATCCTATTCCTGATTTTCAAGACTCATATATAGGCCATAACATCTGCTGCGTATACACTGAACACACCTCCCCCTTCTATCCCACGTGCACATATCGTACACACAACCACAATGCTCCCAGTCTTGGAGCATCTTTCCACTTCGCTGCAGAGTGGAGTGGCATTTGGCTGCAGAAGAACCCTGAGAGAGGCCAATTCTGGCAAGAGGCCGGCCTTCTCTGTCAGGCTACTCTATTTGAGCCAGAAAACATGTTATACAAGCTGAAAGGGACAGTGAAAGGACTGAGAGGAAGGCTGTGGAAAAAGTAAAAGAGGATGCAATAAGAGCACAAACCATGAGTGGAAATGAACCGCACTGACTGATACCTCATGGAAAAGGCATATTATTTGAATATTTTTGTAGGATTATGAAACATTTATGGAGATTTAGAATATCTACACAATACCTCAGAGCAGACTTTCTGTTTTTAATTACTTTTAATAGCGACCCCATTAGTCCACCTTTATGTTTTTATCTTACTGTTTATCATTTTAACAGCCTCTATGAGAATATGTGTTGTTATTAGGAATCCGTGTATCATTTGTTCATTTGTTTTTCAAAATAAAACCAAAAATAAGACAACAAAAGAACAAGTTGTTTCTTCATTATTTGTTTCCAAAAACAAAATGAAAAGACGGATAATGATGCGTTTTTCCAGTTTTGTACATTTTTTCCGTTTTATCCAAAGCAACTTGAATAAACTGGAAATGACCTTTGACCCGCAGTGACAAAGATGTAAACCTACATCCTATTTGGGGAAACTAAGAGGGTCACCCTAAGACCTGAAGATATAATGACAGATAAAATTGGTGTCATATAATACCATAATGACCTTCAAGTCCGGTGGCCATGTTTCTTTTGGTTGTTAAGATTAATTTCCAGTTTAATCAATTTGCTTCAGGTCAAAATTGGATAAAACGGGAAATGGCCGTTATCCATTTTTTCTATTATTCATTTAAAGACAAAATGGAAAACAGAAAAAATGCATCACTACCTGTTTTTTCACTTTGGTTTTGGAAACAAATAATGAAGAAACTAGCTGTTTTTTTCGTTGTCTTATTTTTGGTTTTATTTTGAAAAACAAATGAACAAATTATGCACGGATTATCAGGCAGCAAAAGTTGCAAGAAGTTTGTGGGTGATGCTATTTCAATGTAACTGTGCTAAGAGTCAGCTATTTTGAATCAGGTTTCAATTTACCAGAACAATTAATGATTATTGACATCACTGTGGAATTGCTTAAGTCTCAGGAGTTAAAGGGTTAAACAGAAATAAAACTTATTTAGACAAACTGACATTTCTGAAAACATGACACACCTATATTCCCATGTATCTATAAAATTAACAGTACTTGAATTCCTTTCAAGCCACATGAGAGTTTAGAATAGAATAGAACAGAAGTACTTTGTTGACCTCACAATTGAGAAATTAAATTTCTGTGTTACAATACACTGAAATGTAATTACTGAACTTTGCCATATGATGCAAAAATGATAAAAAATAAAATAAAAAATATGCAGAAGCTCACGTAGTTTATTAGTCTGACTGAACCATTGTTTCTCTGATTCCATTGCTGAGTTTTTGTTCTTCAAAGTGTATCATGGGGGAAGTTTGGGAGCCTGAGAGCATTAAAAAAAAAATACATAAAAGTTGAAACATCCCACATCAGAAGATGAAAGCTGTTGTGATTCAACCTTGTTGTAGCAGAGCTTAGTGATATAGTGGAGGAGGGAAAAGGTGTTACACAACAAATGAGCTTCCAACACTCCCACCCAGGGTGCTCCAGTAGCAGATAGATATTCAGCCAAATGAAACACTGATAGCAGTAAGCTCAAGTGCTCCTCTTTCCCTCGCCATCTGTCATCTATGTATCTCATTGTTTCATCGACGTGCATGCAGTTTTAGAGAAAACATACGTGAAAATCCAAATCTGACCAAGTGATTTTTGTTTTATTTCTAGTCCAAATATCTCATTACACTTAAAATAAGACAGAATCACCTAAAGCAGTGTTTCCCAACCCTGGTCCTCAAGGCACACTATCCTGCATGTTTTAGACAGTTCCCTCTTTGAACACACCTGACGGTCATTATCAGTCTTCTGCAGAGCTGGATGATAGGTGTGGTTAGAGAGAGAAACATCTAAAACATGCAGGATAGTGTGCCTTGAGGACCAGGGTTGGGAAACGCTGACCTAAAGAGGAACTTGTAAGTGAGCTATAATATGAACTTATTTCAAGACAATTGAACATGTAAAACTTATTTTTTTTTAAATCTTACCAAGGTCTTTTTCACTTGTTATTTTCTTGCACTTTTGTAACTTTTATAATTATGTATAATCTCTTATTGCACATGCAAATTTGTGAACATTTTATTTTCCTGCACATTTATGTGTGATTTTTACCGCTGTCTTAAGCCTTTTATGAACTTGTATTTTATTTATCAATGTGGAGCACTTTGAGCTACAATCCTTGTATGAAAGTTACTATACAAATAAAGTTTATTTATTTATTTTTCACGACATTGCACATTAATTGCTGCTTGAATTTAAAATCTTCCTCCTGGTCTTTAAAGCACTAACTGTCCTTGGTGTCACGACCTTTCCCCCAGTGCTCTCCAGATGCACCTGGCCCTGCACCGTGCAGCTGCATGTCATTGGTCTGATGTATTTAAGTGATGCAGTTTGCAGTTGCTGGTGTGGGACCCTTCAGCTTTGTCACCTCCGTCACATGGACACTACTGATTACCCTTGTCTCTGTAACCTGGACATTTTTCACCAACAGGTACTCTGGCTGATCTACTCCCAGGTTTTGTTTGGTGTTGTTTCAGTTTTATCTCTGTGTTTGTCTGCTCTTTGTTCTGTCTGTTATTACATTAGGTTTCCCTTCATCACTGAACATCTGAGTCCTCTCTCCACTTCACCCTTCATGACACTTGGACCTAAATACACCCTCGACCTGCTGGTTCCCTAAGAAGCATTCAGAGCCCTGAGGTCATAGGTCATCAGAAACTGGTTTATAATGTACTAGTATTTTGATGTGTTTACTATAATCAGTCTATATAATGACATCACCATTAGGCCTTGTTAAGTTTGTCTTAACTTTGACACTTATTAAAATGTCCTTTTGTTTGATAATAAGTGTTGTCAGTGCGCAACGGTTTAAAATTTTTTTTTTTTATTATATTTATATTCCATCAACTTACATCTTCAAGTCATGGAAAATGGGTTAATGTCTCTTAAAAATGGTGGGAATGTTTTGGTCATAATGCAGAGGAAATTTCAGTGCATTGTTTTGGTCATTAATGGAAACTGGACCACATCACACCCGTCCTCAAATACTTTATTTTCTTCCTGTAGGTCAAAGGATAGAATTCCAAATCTTACTCCTGGTCTATAACGCACTAAACGGCCTTTGATCAAATGCGACCTAGACCTGCTGGTTCCCTGTGGAGCATCCAAAGCTCTGAGGTCATAGGTCATTGGGGTCAGATTTACTGTGTGTTCCCAAAATCGGAACCAAACAAAGTGAAGCATCATCCAGTTGTTCCGCTCCTAACCCGAACAAATTGAAATTTCTTAAGGAAACTATGGCAGCTGTAACAATGTTTATTTACACATGTAAAATAAATTCCAATTTACAAATGACAGTAGATTAACAAAACATACATTTAACAGGCAGAATGTTGGTCAACCTTCCCATCAGACATTTCAAAAAATGTATTTAAGGTTACTTGTATTTTTGTGACATGATCACTCTAGTGTAAATACAATAAAATTACATGAACAGTTTTACATTTACCAAGAGAAACCTTTGGAATTAATTTTTATATATTTAGAACATTTTGTTCATCTGACCCACCTGACATTAAATTGGTCTGCATGTGGACCCTGAACTAAAGTGAGGTCCAGGTCCATTCATCCAACAGGTGAGGGTGAGAGAGGAGGTCTGGGGTCATAGGTCAACACAGGACACAATTGAGTCACTGCAGATCCTGTTGTCTATGGCTCCTTATGAGAGAGAGACTCTGACTGCATTCTAGCTCCTAGGGCAGCTTAGACTGAACTGTTGCTTCAGCCTTTTTTTAACTAACTTGACCATTGTCTTTCTCAAGCGGGAACATTTTCAACCTAATTTTAAATGTAGAGACTGTCGGCCTCAAGATTAAATAGAAGATGATTTCATAATACCATTATATTTAGATTTTTGCATTGCATTCCCTTATCTGCCTAATATTCATTGTTGGTGAAAGTACACACCCAAATACCAACATGTGTCAGGCAATCAGACAGGAACGCTGAGGGGGTTCCTGTGTCGACCTGTAGAAATGAAAAGCAGCTCACTCTGCACAGGAATGCAGCCAGAAAAGAGCGGTAGTAAAAAGGAGAGTAAATGCTTTGTCTACGGAAGTATGCATGGTAAGTACATATGTCTCCTGAGGGGACTAGTGTACTGGTAGAAGTGAATTGTGCACTGAGCAGTAAATGTGTGTGTGTGTGTGTATATATATATATATATATATATATATATATATATATAATTTTTTTTAAATTCCTTTTTTGTGGTGTATAACATCACAGACGACAGACAGGGTCATCAGGAGTCAGCTGTTACAAATTTGCATCATGTTCCACATGTGGTAAATTGTAAAAGGTAATTCCAGTAAACCAAGTATTCAGAGAATGCCTAATCTCATGCTTATTTTGTGCCAATCCCATGTTTCTATGACAACCCATTCTTGAATTAGAGTGAATAATGTGATTTTGAACTTTCTTTCAAATGCGACCTTGACCTTTTGACCTTTTGCAATAATTTTGTTATATGTATATATGCATCAGTATGTATAATATAATATATCCAGTATTGACTACGTTATAGCGTGATATGTCTATGCTTGACACACACACAGTGTTACAGAAGTAAATTTTACAACATGTCACCTTTGACCTCCAGAGATCTGAAAATCTATTGATCATAGGTAATAACACCAATCATTCCACATTGTTTGGTACAAATCTGAAAGTTCTGTGACTGTCTGTTCTGGGGTTACAACCAATAATGTGAGTTTGACCTTTTTAGTTCATTGTGACCTTGACCTTTGACCTCTACTCAAATGTATCATTGCATCTGATGCACATTAGGTATATGTATATGCCCATGTAATTTCATGGTGATATCTCAAGTGTTCATTGAGTTATAGCATGATATGTCTGTGTGGACACACACACTGATTACAATAACATGTCTCATATTTTCAAACAGTAGCTTTAATTATTTTAAGTTTAATAGCATATATGTAAGAATTTTGATTAAACATTAAGTCTGGAAATCATACAAACCTCGCCCTTCCTCTTCTGTGGTTCAGTAGTGAAATGGAAAGTTACAAAAGCTTTTTTTATGACATGTACGGCCACTCCCTGTGGTTTCCCCAAAGGTGAGATACTGTAGGTGAGACCCTGCTGAGTCTCACAGAGCTGTGTAATGTTCACTGAGTAACTGGGCGTGTCTTCAATGTAGCCGCGGCACAGATGAGCTGCTTATGACTAATAAATGCACAGGTCTGTGAGAAACAAAAGCAGCCTTGACTTTGACAAGTAGGATTACACAGCGACCAATCCCATGTAGATAGGATCTTTTGTGCATGTTTGAAATGTTGCGTGGTTGGAAAGGCAGCGCAGACTCACTCACCACCAGGCCTGCTGGGAAAAAAGGTGTTCCTCGACTGTGCTTCAACATGCCACAAGAGCAACAATGGAATGTAACTAAGCATTTTACACCCCAGCGCTACGCTGGGGTGTAAAATGGCACACCTGAACTTTTACGCAGGTTTCTTTTTCTACTCCAGAGACAAATATTCTGCATTTTACTTTGTCAAATACAGTGGTACCTCAATTTATGAAATTAAGTTGTTCAACAAGTGGTTTTTAATGTGATTTTCTTTTTCACAAGTATTCACATTTTACATGTAAAAGGCCTGATTCATTCCAAGGCTCCCAATACTATCCCTAAACCCTTACATGATAAAAGTATGCACATTTTGTATGCAATGTGTTAAAAGTAAAAGAAAATTACTTATTAAACCATTAAATATGGTTAATATTGAATGTAATTGTAGGTAGAGGATCATAATGACCATACTAGGCTTTGTTGAGCTCTGATGTAATCACACCAGTCATGTTAGTCTGTGTTCCAAGGTTCAGAGTACACCAGTGTTGTAGGTGAAAATACTGCAGAGAATAACCCCCCCCCCCACACACACACACACACACTCCAAAGCTGGCCAGAGGGGCTTTTCCAGTGCACCAGGGTATTTGGATCCAGACCTGGAGTGATGATGTCAGCTGACTGCAAAGAGGTCACAAACTCAATTATTCACAAGCATGCCTCTGTTTTTTTTTTAAAGTTGTGGATCAATATATAGATTGAATAGTTGTGGAACATATTCCAGTGCAGCAGCTGGAACTGTAGTTTTGGGGACTTTGTTTCCGGGTTGTTCTCTCAGGTATGTGTAGTAGTAGTATGTTAGGTTATGCTTTATTGTGTAAATAATTTCTTTCTTTTGGCTCATGTTTAACTATTTGTGATGTTTGTTAACATAGAAACAGTCAGAGGAAGTGTGTTATCTTTCAGGCAGTACGCCATGCTTCTACAGTAACTGAAAATTAACTTCCTCTTCTTTTTTTCCTTTATTTTTAATTTCAGGGCAGATTGCATCCACTACTGAATAGTCCCACCTCTTCCTACCGTCCTAATTCAAAGGTTAGGGCCAGGGTTCGGGTTAATGCTTGAGGTCGGTCCGAGTTAAAGTTCGGGTTGGGGGTTAGGTCCAGGGGGGTAGGACCAGGGTTAGGGTTGGGGGTGTGGTAACTGGCTGGGGGTTGGGGTTTGGGGCCTGGTCCTATGGGTTAGGGCTTAGGTGAGAGCCAGGTTTGAGGTCAAAGCTTGGGGTTTGGGTTGAGGTCTGGGTTAGGGCCAGGGTTAGTTAGCCATTTTATGATCCAGTTTTAACCTCCTTAGACCCAGTAACACATTTTTGTTTTCTGGACAAGAGTTTCACAACTGAAGTGAAAGAAACCAAACAAACTCTATCCACTGAAAGAGACATTCTATAAAAACTTTAAAAATCTTGTCTTGCATTATCTGTTTTTAATTAAAGGTAATTATTTAATGTAAAAAAAAAAAAGTCAAATGTTGTGCTTTCTTGGATCTCAGGCAGTTAATGGTGCCATCCTCTGCTTCTATGTTTGTCAGTTCAAATGATGATTTTACAAGTTGAGAAATTTTCAGTTTGTGGTAAAACTGTTGGCTGTGTAAACTGCACACCTGACAGTGGAGGAGGTGTCGCCATGGCAACTGCCTCTCACAGTCAAAACATATGTTTCTGCAGCTTCAACATAACTGTGACTTTCAGCTCTTTTGACACTTTTTCACCTCATTTGCAAAGATTTAAGAAAAATGTACCAATAAGGCATCCATTTTGGTTTTGTATCATGTGTAACAAGAGATGCAGTTTATTAAGTCGTTTCACACAAAACTACTCATAATACAGAGCTGGAAAAAAATTAAGCCCCTAATGCCTTAATTTAAACATAAGAAAGAAAACAGCAGGGTTGTCAAAATTAACACATACACAGATTAATCTATCATCATCATGATTAATCTGATTAAAAATGTTTTGAAATTTTTCTACGTTTTTGGTGGGTTTTTTTCTGCATTTTAAATTTTTTTTAATATGTTTTGCAGTTTTTTTTTTGTAGATTTTAACATGTTTTGTGTATTTTTCTCCCCATTTTTTGTGTTTCTTCATATATTTTTATGTACGCATTTTGTAATCATTTATCAATCCGAACTAATATGGTGTGGTTTCCGTGGTATCACTCCACCAAACATAATGCAGTAAAGTATTTTGGTCCAAAACACATGTAAGATCCACAAAGGCACCAAAACTGCAGGAATTGTATTTATTTATTTTTTACATTTTACACAGGGATACCATCCATGATTAACTTTTTTTCACAAGCTATTGTTTTAATTTGGAGAGGTATTTTTCAGGTGTTTTAAGTAAAATCATCCCAGAATGGTAAGGGTTGGGAAAAAAAAAGCCAAAATATTAGTCCTTTAAAATACAAGTATTTTGTTTGCATCAAGTCAGCTTTCACATAGCATGGTGCTTAAGTGGGGTATAATTAGCAAAGGCCAAATGAAGTGGTTTGTGGGTGGGGGGGTATGGTTAGTATTAATTATTAAGTGAGTCATTCCAGTTCTTTTCAGGCAAACAGCAGGAGAGGGGTCATCACAGAGGGTACTGAACTTATTTTCCTGCATTTAAAGCCACCGCGCTATCATGTGCAGCTAATATTTGTGATGGTTCTGTAATAAGATGCAAATGTGATAATGAACTCAAATTGTGTTGCAGATAAAATATCATATGGTCCCTCAATCTTACACACCCACACAAAACGCCCTCTCCAAAGCACTCCTTTCCACACACACACACACACGCACACGCACAAACTCGTTTCCATCCCTCAAGAGGACTAAATTTGTAATCATCAATTGTAGATAAAGTAGGTATGTGGTAGTGAGTTTAAACATCTTTTTTTATGAATAATTTTTTTTTTTTACAATGAAAAAATATTTTAAATCTATTAAAAATTATGAAATGGAATTAAAAAATAAGATTGAAATTTAAATAAATTAAATGAATAAAATGATAAGAATATAAATAAAATAAATGGAAAAATCAATATATTTTTTTAACATAGAAATACAAATTTTGTTAAATGTAAAAATATCAAAAAAGAAAACAAATGAAGTAATACAATTTAATACATTTTTGAAGGTATTAAAGAATAATAAAGTAATGGAAATTATGTTAAGAAATAATAATGATGGTAATAATGAAAACATTTAATTAAATTTTTTTGCATACTTCACACCAATTTCAACAATATTGTTATATAATCCTCATGTGGACCTGAATTTTGGTCCTCATTGTGTCAGAGGTCCCCGTGGTGTGACTGCAAACATCAATGTCCCCATTAAGATAGAAATACAAGTACACGCACACACGTTCGCCCACGGTGCCTTGTTCTGCAGCTCAGATTAAAGCTTGTGTAAAACAGAGCAGGCCATCATGAGTTTTCATCTCATCACCCCCCCCCCCCCCCCCCCCCCCCAACACACACACACACACACACACCCCTCTCCTGATTATTCTAACTGACACTGCACTCTGTCTTTTCTGGGTTGCCTCTACACGCCTCTAGGGCACAGAGATAAACTTAGCAACAGCTAGCCGGGTCACACTGCAGCCCTAATAGAGTGAAAGAGGCTGGGGTGGGGGGTGGGGTGGGGTAGGGAGGGTCATTGTGAACCAGAATAAATGTTTACAGTGCAGGTAAAACAGGTCACTGCAATGCCAGAGAGAACAAACTTATCTGATGGTTGACAATGAAGCCTTTTACTGCAGATAGAAAACAGAAGAGGACAAATAAGAGTTTGATTCCAGTGTCATCACTGGGTTTGTTGAGCTTTGGATGATGTGCGGGCATTGGTATGGGGGTGTTTGAACATTTCAACAGCAGCTACTGCCTTACCACGCCTTTCCAGTTCATGTGTTTGTTGTAGATACCACTGGGCTGATGACAACATTATACGCTTCCATTAGAAGTGATGTGTGAGGATTCAACCCTTACAGCGATTATTATGGGAGACTTTTCACCTCCATGCAAACATAGTCATGTCTGTTCAACAGCAGCTTCATTCCAGTTCTGTGGTCAACTGTTATTGGGGGGGGGGTCGAGTCATTTTTATTTACTGTATTTTATGGACTATAAGGCACATTTTAAAGACTTTAATTTTCTTCAAATAACACAGTAAGTTTTATAATCCAGAGCACCTTATATATTATATGGATTAATTCTGGTCGTGCTTAATGACTTGGAATTTTGACTTTTTATCTAATAATTTTGACTTTTTATTTCATGATTTTTGATTTCACTTAATGCACCTTATAGTCCAGTCTGCCTTATACAGTGTATGAAAAACTACCATTCGTTGACAGTGTGTCTTATAATGTGGGAAATCCAATTTTTTATATATTTTTTTTTACATCAGTCTTAGTCAGTGACCGATACAGTTTCCTGATATTTCTAAGCTGATACTCATTGATCATTTTACATTGTTTTACCTCCAGCTGGCATTGTGACATCACAGTGACGTGAGCCTTGAAGGGGTCAAAGGGATTGTTTGGGTGTGGACTGACAGTCACATTTCCTGCCTGCCCCAGGGCAGCTGTGGCAACAAATGTAGTTTAGCACCACCACAGTGTGACAGGGAATGAATAATGAATCAATAAATAAAGCACTCTGGGTGCTTTGGAAAGTGTTATAGAAATCTAGTCTATTATTATTATAATTATTATAATTATAATAATTATTATTATTAGTAGTAGTAGTAGTAGTAGTATTTCTTGTTGTTGTTATTAATAATAATAAATAAAATGGTTTGTACCTTTCTCATTAATCTTAGACAAAATAATGAAATCTATTCTAAGCAGAATATTGATCAATGTCTGCACAGTGTCATATTTTAAAACTTTGTGGTATTGAAGTTTTAGGTCCACAAAGGCCTTTTTTTCACAGGGTTCTAAAACTCTGCCACAGCTGAAAAAGGAATCACCAAATACTGGATTTAAAAAAAGAACCCTCCCTCAGTCTCTTTGATAAAAATAGTCAAACCAAACTCAATTAATAGAAATGATGACGTTCAAATATGTAAAGTAGTGGCGGAAAAATGCAACTATTTCATTCTAAAGAGTAGGTTATGTGAATGTTTGAATGTGCATGTGACCTTATTTATGTTTTCTATGATTAGTGCATAGTATAAAGTATAAAAAAAACCTAAATGTGGCCATGTTCAGTGTAAAGATAATGTTCTGGGTGTAGACGGCTTCAGATATTTCATTATTTCCACTCAGCTGGCTGGCTCTGTGTCTTTGATGACGTCATCTGCACTGAGTGTAAACAACAGGTTACTACTGGCAACAACTGACGAATCAGAAGGAAAGCAAGTGTTACCATGGTTACGGTGGGTTTCACTACCCATTTGACAAAAAGGAATAAAAGAATGGTCATAATTTGTGATTTTTAAAAAATTTTTTGCTGTGTAGCACCATTATGTAATGAAAACAAGAGTGTATTAATGGACTGTGATGCAGGACTGACAGCCAAAGCTGAGTTACAAACATCTGTATTAACTATTGCTGTTAAAAGTATTGTGTTAAAGGCTAAATTTAGACCAGGAAGTGTAGACATAAACACACAGAGGAAATCCTTGAAGGAAGCACTGCCATACCATCTTCCTGGAAACAATGCTCCAACAGGAAGTGATTTATGGCCCAAATATGGAAAATCTGATGACATGTTTTGTTAGTGTGTGTATTAAAGGCTTATCAGCAGCTCTGTGTGTGTGTTTGTCTGGTATTTGTGTAGGAGTTTTATTGGATGTTGTCTGTTCTGAGCAGATTTTACCACTGACTTCACCTCTAAAGGCTTGTATGAACTTTACCTAAATCTGTCATCGGCCACGCTGTGGTTCACTGAGGGTATGTGACTAAAAAGGCTGAGAAGAACAGATGCTGAGAGAGAGAGAGAGAGAGAGAGAGAGAGAGAGAGAGAGAGAGAGAGAGGCTTCAGTGTTGGTCCAGGCCTCAGGTCACGTTCTGCTCTGATGACGTGCACTCTGCTCTCCTTTCTATTTTCTCTCCTCCATTCCCCCCATCTTGTTTCATCTACTCTTCTTCTTTCGTTCTGTCCTCTCACTCCATTTCCTCTTGTCTTCTGTCCTTCCGTCTCATTTGTTCTCTCATTTCCTCTCCTCTTCATTCATTTCTTCTTCTTTTTCTTTCCTCTCATCCATTCTCTCAAATTCCTCTCATTTCTTACTTGTTCTTTTTTTTCTTCACTCCTTTACATTTTCCCTCATTTTCTTTCCTTCTTGGTCTTATTTTCTCTTCTCATTTACTGTCCTCTCATCATTTTTCCTTTTTTGTCTTTCCCCTCCTCTTCTTCTGAAGGTGACCCTACTCTATGATGACACAAATGCACCACTTTTCAAACCTCTTCTCTTCTCTCCTCTCCTCTCCTCTCCTCTCCTCTCCTCTCCTCTCCTCTCCTCTCCTCTCCTCTCCTCTCCTCTCCTCTCCTCTCCTCTTCTCTTCTCTTCTCTTCTCTTCTCTTCTCTTCTCTCCTCTCCTCTCCTCTCCTCTCCTCTCCTCTTCTCCTCTCTTCTCCTCTCCATCACTCTTAATCACATCACATTCTAATCTGATTCTCAAATATCAGAATGCATCTAATGTGCTGTTTTAACAGGTTTATATATTATATATTACATTCTGGAGGAAAACATCCCGTCCTGTACAGACAGGAACAGTCTCCACATGATCTTTAATGAGCGTAGAATGTTCCAAAGCCAATCTCAGCATCTTTTCCTTTTCAGACTCACACAGTTTTATATGCTCTGCATCCTATCATGATTAATCCCCACAAACCTGGCTCCCTCCTCTTCGTCTCTGACTGTTGCCATGGAGACCAACTACATTTAAAAAAAAAAAACAGACTGACATGCTCAATGACATCCCTGCATGATCTTTTTGGGCAGTGAGGTCATGTGGTGCATATAAAGGCAGAAGCAGACAGGCAGACAGAGGGAGGATGCCAGAGGAATGTGTCACTGCCCACTGGTCAGTAATCTGGCTGACACCTGCTACAACAAACACAAAGGAAGACTGACACAATAAAAGCCCAGTCTGTGTGTCTCCGCTGCGGCTTCCACTGTTGCTAAAAGTGGACATTTTCCCATTTGTGAGTCTTTGTGTGACTCCGTCAGTGCTGTTTACATTCCATCACGGTGTCTATCCCATTCATTTCCAATGGGAAGACATGCTATTAAATGCACCACTTAGTTGCAGCCACATTACTGTTTACAACCAGTTCATCATATTTACGGCAAATATAGGCACATTAATCCATGTATGAAACATTTATGGGGATTTAGAATTTCTACAATACCTCAGAGGAGACTAGCTGTTTATATTTACTTTTATTAGCAATCCCATTAGTCCACCTTTATGTTTTTTATCTTACTGTTTTTCATTTCAACAGCCTCTATGACAATATGTGTTGTTATTAGGAATATGTGTAGCATTTATTCATGAGTTTTTCAAAATAAAAACAAACACAAGACAATGAAACACGTTGTTTCTTCATTAATTGTTTCCAAAACCAAAATGAAAAAATGAATAACGATGCAATTTTTCAGTTTTATCAAAAAGCAAAGTCCTGAAGTTAGTTGAGTAAACCGGAAATTACCTTTGACCCGCAGTGACAAAGATGGAAACTTACGTCCAATTTTAAGAAACTAAGAGGGTCACCCTAAGACTTATACGATGACAGATGAAATTGGTGTCATATAATACCATAATGATCCTCAAGTCTTGTTGCCATGTTTCTTTTGGTTGTTAAGATTATTTTCCAGTTTACTCAATTTGCTTCAGGTCAAAATTGGATAAAATGTGAATTGGCCATTATCCGTTTTATTTCTATTATTCATTTAAACACAAAAAGTTCATCTCCCGCTTTATTCGAGTCATGGGGGCAGCAGCCTCAGCAAAGCAGTCCAGACTTCCCTCACCCCAGCCACCTCAGCCAGCTCCTCCAGAGGAATCCCGAGGCGTTCCCAGGCCAGCTGAGAGCCTAGCCCAAAGGTCTCCTCCTGGATGCACATGCCCGGAACATCTCCCCAGAGAGGCATCGATGCCCCGCCACCTCAGCTGGCTCCTCTGGACATGGAGGAGCAGCGGCTCTACTCCGAGCCCCTCCCAGATGTCCGAGCTTCTCACCCCAACTCTAAGGCTGAGCCCCGCCCACCCTGCAAAGGAAACTCATTTCAGTCGCTTGTACCCGTGACCTCCCTCTTTCGGTCATGACCCAAAGCTCATGACCATAGGTGAGGGTCGGAACGTAGGTCGACCGGTAAATGGAGAGCTTCATCTTCTGGCTTAGCTCCTACTTCACCACAACAGATCGGTTAAGGACCCGATAACTGCAGATGCCGCCCCAATCCACCTTGTCGACCTCCCGCTCCATCCTTCCGTCACTCATGAATGAGATCCTTTTTTTTCAGTTTTCCTTTTTGTGTTTAGAATAAGATCTCGGGCTCTTATTTTACTTTAAACGTTTTATCCAAAATTAGATTTTGACTTCTATTGTGACCTTCAACTTTGACCTAGAGTCTTTAAATTTGGTCTTCAAGAGACGCCCATTCAAATATCAGAGGAACACTGTTTTATGATGCAGTTTTTTTCTTCTCCTCTCCTCATGAGTTTCAGTGATGTGAGATTCTGTGTGAGGTACATTCATGAAAATTTCATCAGTAGTTCATTTTTTTTCATTTGCACTTTGTTATTTCATGAGATATTTTTGTTGGTTTGAGACTAGACTTGCCTCTGTACATAAATATAAATACACCAATAATCAATTAGTTAACTGAAAGAACTGACTAGATATTATTTGGGAAGGGAATGGAAAGAAATTGAATGTTTATGACAGTTTCTGCTTGAATGCTGCATATGTGGATTCTGAAATGTGTTTCAAGTGTTAAAAAAATACTTTATCATCTGTGACATAACAGAAAATCCTCTTCAATGGGTCTCATTCACTATCATGTGAAAACACACACAGAAAGCATTACTCAGATGAATTACAGAAGAAAAACAGTGAAAGAATTATGACTATAAAATATAAATGAGCATGAAAAGCTCTATTATTCATTCACTATTGATTGACGTGAAAAACATGTTTAAAAGTCAGTGGAAGACTCATTGTTTTTTATGGCAATAGGAGCAACAGTTTACTGATTTTATTTTATTTTATATTATTTTACATTATTACGGGCATTATTGTTCAAACCAGTGTTATCAATATTATTGTCATCATTGGTGTGGTGAACCATAGCTTATAGATGTGGTAAATATTGGATGTGATAAACTTACCTCTGATACAGTTTAGTCCCTGCATATTCAGGTGAATTAGTACCTCTCAACTCGCACCTGAAATTTGACACCATGGCAACATGACCCTATGGTCTGTCTGTTGCTAGGTAACCCACTTCAGTGATGATTCTCTGATTCTGGGATGTGATTTGAAGGCTATTGTGTTCCAAAATTACAAACATATCTCCCAAAATATCTGTCCCATCAACTTGCTGTTTTCGCTAGTCTGTTCCATGACCTAAAATACATACATACGCCAAACTACAGAAGTCAGCTTTGTATGGATTTTGTACCTAAGACACACACTTCCTTTTATGACATACATTATTTATCTCCCACCAAAATGTATTACATTTTGGTAAATGTAGGTCAAAGGTTAAGGTCACCAAAAATGTTTTTTCACAATGATCAGAAATACAATACAATACAATACAATATGGCGGCCGATGAGTATGAAAAGTGTACAGTAACTCCACACTTAAAAAATGGCAGCACTTGAGGGTGTCATCCAGGTACACTTAACTTTGCCGCAATTAGAAATGGGACGCCCTCCGTACCCAAATACAGTGCAGAGAGTATGGATATTGGAACACAGCACTGGCCTGGGCTTCAAAATGACATCATGACCTTTGACCTTGAAATGTACAAATCAAGGTCACATGATTTTAAATGGTGGTAACTCCAAAAAACAGTGGTGATAAGTACTCAGTTACTATTGCTGACAGATAGAAATCCAACAAAAATGAAGAAAAGTCAAACCCCTAGTCTTACTTTTTGAGAGGGAGCTGTCCATTAAACCATTAATAGTGAAAATGTATGCGAGGGGTGGGGTTTGTTGTGCCTGACACTTGTTACTATTATTTTACTGTTATTATTATTACTTACCTTGGTGTAATTATTTGACTCAAAAGTAATTATGAGGCCAACATTAATAAAACACCTCCATTCAATGATGCAGTAAATGCAATAACTGATGCATAAATTCACCAAAATGCGGGACATAGAAATGATAACAATGCTCTGTGAGACACAATTTGTTCTTTGTCTATTTTCAACACATTCATCAACAAGAGGAAATGAGACAAAGTGCTATTATTGGACAAAACCTGATGTATGTGCAGTAAAGTTGACATTTCCCTCGACATGGTGATGAATGCTGTCTGTTTTCCACCCTTCTTTTCATACAGTGGGATAGTCCTGCTTTCACGGGTGCATTTCAAGCAGCCGGCATGCAGTGGTTTCCATGGCTACCACTGGCACGCCAACGTTGTGGCTGCAGAGTATTGTGAGGGAGGGGAATTACATGGGAAGGTGTGTGTGTATGTGTATGTGTGTGTGTGTGTGTGTGTGTGTGTGTGTGTGTGTGTGTGTGTGTGTGTGTGTGTGTGTGTGTGTGTGTGTGTGTGTGTGTGTGTGTGTGTGTGTGTGTGTGTGCGTGTGTGTGTGGAGGAGGAGGAACAGCAGGGGAGGGAAAGACGTTGTTGCTGCACTTCCCGTCTTGATATCCTGCTTCCTGCATTCTCCCTGGAGTTTCTCATCTATCCGTCTATCCTCCCTCTATGTGTCTTTGTCTACTACTTAAAAAAAGATCCATACTGTGGTGAAATACATTAGATTTCGTATCACATTGATGAACTGTGCACCCCTGGGTGTTCATCCAACACATTATACTGAGTAAAAAGAAAGAAAATAAAAACTAAATAGATGAAATGTATGTATGTATGTGTATGTGTAAAATGAAATAAAATAGAATGAATGAATAAATATGTATTTGAATAATTAAATAAAACATAAATATATATGTGAAAGATAAAATAAAATAAATAAAAAATATGTATGTGTACAGTGAAATAAAATAAATGGAAAAATATGCATGTGTAAAATGAAATACAATAAATAAATGTAAATTAATGAAAACAATATTTGTGTAAAATGAAAATGAAATGAAAAATAAGTATGTGTGAAATTAAATGAAGTAAAATAAAAAATAAAAATTGTGTAAAATGAAATAAAATAAATTAAAAATATGTATGTGTAAAATAAAATGGAAAAGAATAAAATAAATGGAAAAAATATGCATGTGTAAAATGAAATTAAATGAATTAAAATAAATAAATATGTATGTGTAAAAGGAACTAAAATAAAATAAATGAAAAATATGCATGTGTAAAATGAAATAAAACAAAAGAAATGAAAAAAATATGTTTGTGTCTTCGTCTACACGAAAAAAAAAAGATCCATACTGTGGTGAAATACATAACATTTCTTATCACCTTGATCAACTGTGCACCCCTGGGTGTTCATTTAGCTCATTACACTGTGAGTCCTTGTCTTGTACATGACAGGCACAAACAGAAGCACAAAAAGATCAATATTTACCACACCTCCTATCATCAAGATAAGAGGATAAGAGGAGGAAGGTGGTGAGAGGAAGATGAGGGAGCAACAGAACAGGTTTTACTCTTCAAGTGAATGAGAGAAAAAAAAATAACCAGGGTGAAAATGGTGAAATATTCATGAGAGGGTGAACACGAAAGAGACAAAGATGGTGTCAGAGACAATGCAGAATTGTGTGAATTCATACACAAGTGAAAGAAAATAAGCTAATAAGAGGCCTCCAGTGGGTATATATCAAACACTGCCTTCTCAGTAACAGCACTCTGCTAATTTCCCCAGACAAGAGCTGCAATGCACTATGGTACAGGAAGTCATTTGCATAAAAATAGAGGCCGTGTGAATATAAAGGGCTTTCTATTTGTGTGTAGTTTCATGTGTGAAATGCAGATGAGTGGATAAAGCTCGACTGCCCGTAGAAGCCAGAACAGAAAGCACATTTTAAGAAAGAGAAAAACAAAAAAAAACAAAAAACCCAGTGTTACACAACCTGTTTCAACAGCAATGGTGCGTTTGAGGACCACTGTGTGATCAGTCTTATCATACACTGCCCTCTACTGGTCACAAATAACTATACATCTGTTACTGTTTCATGTGATAATAGTAACAGCACATTTAATAAGACTTGTGGTTATTCTTTTCTAAATAGTCAAATATAATAGGTTTTATGTTTATTTTAAATGTCTTCATCTCCTTATGCATTGCTTGTGAACATTTGTGATTAACAGAAGACAAAAGAAAAACAGAATTAGTTTTTATTTTTATATTTTATTAAGCTTCAGTTTAAGCTGCATCTTAATGAGCCACAGTTTTGGAAATAATTATTAGAATACTGCGATAAAGTAGTGTAAAGTTGTTGTTTCTGATGTACAAACAACACAAGGCATACATATTTTAGCCATTGATAGCAATGAATCACTGAAAGAAAATTTCAGTTCTTTGAACCCGGAGCCTTTATTGTTACTTCTGAACACCCCCACCCTTTTTTATATTTATTTTCATGTATCAATGTATATTTTGCATCTTATTTAATCCATCAAGAGCGTCAGTGCTCAAAAACATAATCTGACACAAACACACGTCTAATAAATTGGTATTTCTTAAATCTAAAATTTTTTCCACATTTCTCTCTTGCTTAAAAACTCTCAAAGTTCAAACCTTCATACAATTAAAATAAACAAGTAAATACTAATAATTTTAAAAGTTACACCAAAGATCAAAACCTGATTTCAGGCCCAAACATTTGTTTGAGAAATACAAATCTAAACATGTATATATAGGCTATATTATATTATGCTGAACACTGGGAGGGTTAAGATCTTACTAACTAACTAACTAACTAACTAACTAACTAACTAACTAACTAACTAACTAACTAACTAACTAACTAACTAACTAACTCTAAACACCTGTTAACCACCAGCTTTTTTGGTTGTTGTTTTTCTGCTGTGTGTGTGTGTGTGTGTGTGTGTGTGTGTGTGTGTGTGTGTGTGTGTGTGTGTGTGTGTGTGTGTGTGTGAGTGTGTACAACTATCTTTATTTTCATCATTTTAGAAATAATTGAAGAAAATCTACTTGCTATTCATTCAAGATAATTCATATTTTATTAATCAGAATTATGTGACTTTATTGGGGGTGGGGGTGGTTGGGTGATATTGACTGGAGGTGATATTGAGCGGTCATGACCCCCATAACCCCCATGTAAATTACGCGTCTGACTGACTCCACTGTACGTGGTTGTCATAGCAATGTTTGACGTCACTTCCGGTGTCGTCTTCTCAAGGAACTGTTGAGAACTGACGTTTCATGTTTCGTCTGAATTTTTACGTCCCCCCACCAACAAAAACTGGATCTCCTGGACTGACCATGGTAACCTGATTTGATAGATTTACTGTCAACTTCCGCTTCTGTATGTTGTAAAGGAAGAGGAAACTTTCTGACCAATCAGTGTCTGCAGTGTTTAAACGTCACCTTTTACCATAACCTGAGCGCCACTCTGCCAGGACCAATCAGGACCCAGAACACAATGCTTGTTCATACGCTGTAAAAAAATGTTTAAAATAAAATAAAATAAAATAAAATAAAATAAAATAAAATAAAATAAAATAAAATAAAATAAAATAAAATAAAATAAAATAAAATAAAATAAAATAAAATAAAATAAAATAAAATAAAATAAAATAAAATAAAATAAAATAAAATAAAATATGGTTTCCCTCTTCCAACACACACACCTGATGGTCACTTCTGTAGAGCTGATCATCATTTGAATCAGGACTCGTGGATAAATCTAAAACATGCATTATAGTAGATCTGGAGAACCATTTTTCATTGACCCCTGGTAGTTTATACAAGTGAGTTTTATACTTCATCCAGTGAGTAATGCAGGCCCTGGATACAAAGAGATGATTCTATTAGTTAGTCCTTAGTGTGTCCTGACCCCTGCTGGTGAGAGACTGGTATATTGGTGTCAGGTTGAATCTCTTAACCCTTGTATAATGTTAAAAATTCATTATATTGATTATGTTGTGGGTCTGTATAAATTCATGAAACACAGTAAAAAAATGTTTTGAAATTAGCCAATAACTTTATTTCAGATGTTTTAAACATTTAAAAAGGGACATACAATATATTTTTTTATTTCAACACTCTACTTAATAAATATTTTGTTAATGTTTTCCCTCTTCACAAACACATTTTGTTTCATTTTTAAAACAAACCAATCAATTAAATCACATATATCTATGTATCTATCTATATCTATCTATGTATCTATGTATCTATGTATCTATGTATCTATGTATCTATGTATCTATGTATCTATCTATCTATGTATCTATCTATCTATCTATCTATCTATCTATCTATCTATCTATCTATCTATCTATCTATCTATCTATCTATCTATCTATCTATCTATCTATCTATCTATCTATCTATCTATCTATCTATCTATCTATCTATCTATCTATCTATCTATCTATCTATCTATCTATCTATCTATCTATCTATCTATCTATCTATCTATCTATCTATCTATCTATCTATCTATCTATCTATCTATCTATCTATCTATCTATCTATCTATCTATCTATCTATCTATCTATCTAGTTATATAGCTATCTAGCTATACGTCTCACACATATGCAGTGGATGAAAGAGTACAAAAGTGTATTTGTGCTGGAGTTCATTATTCAGTGTGGTTATGGCTGTGGGGTAAATGCAGTTCAGGAATTGTGTACAGTTTGGTATGAATAAAAAATATTATTCCCATAAATCAGCATATTACCAAATAACTTCTTGCAAAAATAATTCTCATAACACAATCTATATGTAATTCCAGGTTTATTTCTTGGGCATCTTGTCATTTCTCCTGTAAAATAAAAGGCAGAAAATAATGAAAACATCAGTTGAATACCAATGAAATGGTAGGATTTCACAATACAGGGAAAAAAGTACAATTTGTCACTTATCTGGTGCTTTTTGTGAAGCTATTCATTTGCAGGTCACCATGAACATCCCGTGTGCATTTGTCTAAAGGACACCCTGATCAACATTAGACACAACAAGCCAACGGTTAATCCAGCTTTTCAACTGCAGTGATTTCTCTGCTCCACCCTGGGATGGACCAAGGACAGAGCTGTTGGTGGTTGGACTGGTCTGTGGATCAGTCAACAATAGACATCCATGTAAAAATGTTATTTTAGCGCCAGCCTCACACTCCCCCTGACCTGAACTCTGCACACACATTAAGGTGTGAAGCTGTAGGAGGAAACAAAACGAGTAAAAGAAGGATTTTTTTTTTCAATGCATGAGAATTTTTTTAATGGGGTCAGAAATGAAAGCATGAACATGTCAAATATTGAATCTGTAGGCCAGTTACGAAAATAAATTGGAGTAAATCGAGTCACTGGACTCGGTGGTAAATGTACCTTATTTTCTGCACTATAAGACGCACTGGCTTATAAGGTGCACTGTCAATAAATAATTTGTTTTGAGGGTTTTTCATATATTAAGCACATTAAGTGAAGCAAAACAGTCACAACTAGAAAAACACTAGAGCGCAAACCTCCACCAAGGCAGACTCCGTCTTTGAATAAAGAGAGGTCCGCCAAGGAGGTGTTACATTTGAGTCCATTTTTTTTTTTTGTTTGTTTGTTTGTTTGTTGCTCTGTCTGTCTGTCAGCAGGATTACGCAAATAGTTCTGAAAAGATTTTGATCAAGTTTTTGCTTTTGGACACTGGTGGATGTTTGGATCTTTATGATGTAATTGAGGAATGTTCTACTGTAACTTGGAAAAAAAAAGATTCATAAAAAAAATACTTTTTCCCAGAATCTGTCATTTTAGGAAAAAAAATCTTTTAAGTGCACTTTATAGTCTGGAAAATACAGTAATAAATACACTTAAAAAATACAATATAATAAAACAGATCACTGACTTCATGCAGGAATGGATTTTTTTTCCCCATGAATAATTTGTTCAAGTTACAGTAGAACATTCTTCAAGATAAAATCAATCAGAATTAAATCATAAAGACCCAAATATCCACCAGTGTCCAAAAGCATCTACTGATTGAAAATGTTTCACTTTTGTTGATCCACTAAATCAGTAAATGTAAACAATTGGTGTAAAATACAATTAGTTATCATTTCATGGTCATCAGATATGACCCATTTGGATGTTCAGAGGCTCCACAGTTATACATTACTTAACAAAAGTGAAATCTAAAGAAAAAAAATAATTTGGCCACTGTCCCAAAGGTAGCATTGGGTTTTTATGAGTTATAAGAGAAAAGAAAAAAGAAAAAGAAAGAAATACATGACTTCAACATTGTAAATAAATGTATGGAATAACCAAAACTAAGGAAAATCTATATTTTTAATGCAACTTTGTTTTTGTTTCCATGCTTTATAACAAACACTCCAACCAATATTTGTATTAAAACATGTAACGTCTTTGCAAATATCACAATCATGACTGTTTTGAACCTCCTCCGGCTTAGATTCTTGGCACCGGTTCAACAGAAACTTCTCTATTTTCTCTCTGGGGATTGACGTTAACTTTTTGGCTGTCTTGTCACTTGCCGCCAACCCTTTCCTGGAGCTGCTGCTGGTGTGGTACTATTCTTCTTCTTCTTCTTCTTTCTTTTTTTTTCACCAAAACACAGCAGTTGCAATGAATCTGCATAAAATCCAACCAAGCACATCCTTCCAGGAGGAAGTATTTCCTGCAGTGGTGCAAATGCATCTAAGCTACAAACTGTCTGCTTTTGTTCAGGTAGAACAGGTGACCAACATGTACTGCAGTCACTTCCCAACATGAAGGTTTGTATAATCACCAAGGAGCAGCGTTTGGCTTGAAGACAACTGAAACTGTGGCAGGTTCATACATGTTCTCTGAGACTCTGCTGAATGTGTCACCACAGATCTGAAATAAAAATCAGAGACTGCGTGTGTGTGTGTGTGTGTGTGTGTGTGTGTGTGTGTGTGTGTGTGTAAATTGATTGACTCAAACAGGTATATGTATGAATTATCACCTGCTGCAGTGATGTGGAACCAAATGCAGTTACACTTTTTTCACCCTGTATTTTAATTTAAGGTTGATATTTAATCTTTCCTTTATAGCTTTCCTATGTTTAAACTTTAAAGGCATTATCTGGAGTAAAAACAAGTTTAGCAATTTTTTTTAGATGATAGGGAGTACATACATATATCTCACATCACCATTCGTACATTGAGAAATTTAGATTTTGCCAATTTGAGCCAAACTGTTTCAGCATAGAACAGGGCACATCACACTTACGTAGAAGTAAGGAAAGGGTCCCTAAAAGCAAACCCAGGGGTCTTCATGTCATCAGATAGTGTGTCCAGAGTTCCTGATCTCAAGCCATGTACCTTTGTATTCATAAGACGTCTAAGGAGGAAGCCCCACATAGTCGAGTGCAGAGTTACAGGCTTTGGAAATTCACAATTTGGTTGGATTCTTTTTTTAAAACAACAACCTGTTAGTAGGCTAAGCTTTGCTGTTACATACAGCTTCATTTAAATTTCTAATGAAATACTGGACTATGTTTTTTAAAAACAATGCAACAAAATAGTGAATTTCCAGAGCGTCTAACTTGGCAGTTTCAGGGTTCCTCCTAAAGACGTCTTATGAATACAGAGGTACATGTCTGTCATTGTCATTCTTCTAATTAAAAAGCATGAGTCCTGAGCTAAAAGGGAGGAGTACACCACAATATTTAATTGTGACCTTTGTAGAGAGAGAGCTTCTAATGGTAAAAGGGCAGGGGTCAAAGGTTAGACCTGAAATTGCTGAATACACTTCAAGATCAGAATGTAGTTAAGACTTAAACCTGAGCAAAAACTGTGAAAGACAGTAACAGGTACTTGGGGTTTTTATTTCTCATAACTTGATGAACTATTGGCTAAACGAAAACCTATTAAAAGGACAAACGCTGCGCTGCTTTTATACTGCGTTCAAATATCTGTACTTACTGCCCTTTCTCCAAAGAGTAAAAGTCCTGCCATGTATTGGTTCTTCCTGTTTACTTCAAACCGGCGATTCCACTAAATATCCATCTACCTGGATGAGGAGTTGTGTGGTTGGAACAAATACATGGCAGGGTTTTTACTCTTTGTAGCTGGGATTACCCACCTCTGCCTTTCTGCACTGTATGTGGGTACGGAGGGTGTCCCATTTTTATTTGCAGCAAAGTTCAGTGTACTGCAAGTACCCGGATGACACCCTAAAATCCACCATTTTGTAAGTGTGGAGTTATGTACACTTTTTGTACTCAATGACCACCATATTGTCTTTGTATTACCTATGTAACAGAAGTGATGTGAAACAAACTGCTACATAATACAACGCAATAACAAGGAACATTGACCATAAATATGAAATTAAACTGTGATTTTAAAAAGTGATGTTCATCTCATCGTGTCTCATCATTTGAACCCACTTTATCCTCACTAGGGTCACAGGGGTCACTGGGAGCCTAATCCCGCTGCAATGGGTGAAGGGCGGGTACACCCTGTATGAGTCTGAACATATATAGACAAACAATCACTGTCACATTCACACCTATGGACAATTTAGATTAACTAGTTAACCTATCAGTGCATGTGTTTGGATGGTGGGAGGAGCCAGAGTACCTGGAGAAAACCCACACATACACGAGGAGAACATGTAAACACCACATAGAAAGGTCTGGTGTGGGAATAGAACCAACAACCTTCTGTCTGTGAGGCATAAGTGCTAACCACTGCACCACAGTGTCAACAAAAGGTGATGCTCAGTATTTGGTAAGTCATGAAGGCTACTGAAAACACTTTGACTTGTTAAAGACAGAGTAGTAACTTACATATAGTAACTGATGACTTTGTAATCAGTAATGCATTAGAGTTTTTGAGTAGCTTGTCCAACACTGCTGGTGAGTCACTGGTTAATGTAGAAGGTAATATTTACAGACAAACATTCAGCTACTTTGCAATAACATGACAAATAAATGGTTTTACACACCGGTGTATTTTCAGCCAAAAGGACATGGTGACGGTGGAAGGAACGGCAGAGGAACTGGAGATTCATCTTCACTAAGAACACCATAAAAACAGTACACTGTAGATTTTGTAGTGTTAATTTGGAGACAATGGGACCAAATACACTCAAGAACAAGTTAAATAAACTCTCTAAGTGTTGATTTAACACTGCAAAATTTACTGTGTAGCATCTATTTTGGTAAGGAAAAATATTTATTTTTTGTGGTTTCTGAGGCTATTTCTGGTAAGTGCGGCAGGCAGAATCAGAAATTAGCCGTTGAAAAATGTTCACTTAGTAAGTACGGAAAGTGTACTGTGTGTAAGTGTACTCATAAGTGTATGAATATTGGAACACAACATTAGTGTCAATGCTTCCTCTGGTCTCAGATGTGTTTGGTGTTGGTGTTTACAGCAGGAGGGGCATCAGGGTCAGTCATCAGTCATCAAACAGTAATAAAAAAAACAACAGATAATGACTTATTCCATTGTCATTTTAAGAGAACGCCCGACCAAATCCCACTTAATGCAATTGTAAACTAAGAACATAAAAGATGTTCTTTTTCCTGCTTCCTCTTGAAGACACATTTCAGGTTTGACTGCAAATCTTTTCAGGGAGGATTCCTTTCAGATGAATCTGGGGTTACTTGGAAGTGCGTTGTTGTGACAGTGAACATATGTGGAAAAGTGTGAACAGATCAGACAGATCTTGAAAGAAGAAACAAACATGACATTTTCTTTCTACTGGGGAAAGTTATTCTGGTGGTTATTTTGGTGATGAGAAGGCCGACTGGATCATCATGTTAGGTATATTCACTCAGATACAAACTTTAACTTGACTTCTTTGCACAGCATAATATAGAAATGAAAAGTCAAGGAAGCAAAAATAATACAACTAGAAACTAGATATATTCAAAAAGGAGTGAGAAGAAACTCAACAATAATTAAAAAAAATAAAATAAAAAATAAAATTATATATATATATATATATATATATATATATATATATGGGTTGGTGGGTGGTTAGGTAGATAGATAGACAGACAGACAGATAGATAGATAGATAGATAGACAGACAGACAGACAGACAGACAGACAGACAGACAGACAGACAGACAGATAGATAGACAGACAGACAGACAGACAGACAGACAGATAGACAGATAGACAGACAGATAGATAGACAGATAGATAGATAGACAGACAGACAGACAGACAGACAGACAGATAGACAGATAGATAGATAGATAGATAGATAGATAGATAGATAGATAGATAGATAGATAGATAGATAGATAGATAGATAGATAGATAGATAGACAGACAGACAGACAGACAGATAGACAGACAGATAGACAGATAGATAGATAGATAGATAGATAGATAGATAGATAGATAGATAGATAGATAGATAGATAGATAGATAGATAGATAGATAGATAGATAGATAGATAGATAGATAGATAGATAGATAGAAAGGTAGGTAGGTAGGTAGGTCGATCGATCAATCAATAGATAAACTTATTATATACATTCTGTTCATTTAAATGTTAATTTGTTTTTGTCTTATTTTGCTTCTTCTTTTTTTCCAATATAAATAAATAAAATGTCGTCGTAGGGTGAAAGTGATGACTCAGAATAACTTCATACTGATTTGCAGTTACTTTCCAGAAAGAAAGAAACAATTACTTTTAACATTTTACTCTCAGTTGTTGTTTTTTTTTTTTTTTGCCTATTTTACAGACAATATCTTCTTTTTCCTTTTTCAACTGTCCATCATTTGTGTTCAGGTTTATGTTATGCTTTCCTGCTTTGACATAATTCTTTTCCCATGCTGTCCCCAGTGAAGATGCTGTGATTTCTGCTCATGTGGGTGAGTATGAATCCACCTGAAAAGACACTAAACCTGATTGGGCAGAAGAAGAGGCTTTACCAGGTGACAAGTGGAAGAGCTTGTTTTTCAGTCTCCCACGCTTTTCTCAACAATAAAAGCCTTCAGTCCCGTCAGCTCACTGTTCACATCCATAACTTCATAAAGCACACACTGTCACCTCTGTTTCTGAAGGGTTTTCTAAGGGTCCTAAGTTGATGATGTGAGGATTTGAAGATGACTGAACACAATAACACTCACAGACAGGTGACAAATGAAAGGAAAAAACCTGAAGGGAGGATGACGACGCATACATCTACACTGGGTTCAAGGAGGCAAAAATTTTATTTTATTTACTTCATTTATTTATCTCACCCAGCATGGGTTGGGTGAGATCACAATTAACTAAAAGGTCAAAATCCCATTATCAGTGGGACTGCAGAAACGTAAACTGTAGTGAACTCAAAGGCAAGGTTTGTCGTCATAAACACAGCAGCAGGTCAAGAGAAGGAGGAAGAACCAAAGGAAACTATGTGTTGCTGCCATTTTTGGGCAGAAACACGCAAAAAGAAACCATTGATCTAAAGGGGACAAACCTGGTTAAATAAATGTTAAAAAATAAAACTCAGACAGGTCCAGTTCAGGAGTCACAGCAGAGCAGTGTGGACTGACTGATTGCATAACAGGTGAATGATTGAAGGTCAAAGGTTACCAGGCAGGAGGTCAGAGAACTGGCCCATGACACTTTTGTGTTGAATTTGGCAAGAAAATAATCCGCTTTGGTTTTTACATTGTCAAAAAAAGCTTGTATTTTGTGTAAAACCTGCACATTTCTGCAGGTGAATGATGTTAGAATAGATTTGAACAGTTTTAAAAAGTAACTAGAAAAGCACTCAGAGAGCGCAGACCTCCACCAAGGTATTTCTATTTTGTGTTACTGGAAACTTGATGAGAGATTTGTCGTCTCTATGAGCTTTAACTGGTTAAATAAAGGATAAACAAATAAAATGATGAATAATTTAATAGAAGAAGTGTACGACTGTGTGATCTTTCCTCGTCTGCAGATCAGTTATTAAAAAAAGTCACAGTCCTGCCTGATTTGTTCATGAAATCCATCTCTGATCGTTTTCCCATGGATGCAATTCTTAAAATAACTCTCTTAAGTTTGTATGATCACATAGGAATGCTGTATGTTCCGTTTGTCGGCATTCCTTCAACAACGCTGGTCTGTGGTAAACCTGGCTGTTTTTCTTTTCCTTATGTACTCAAACCTTTCCTTATAGTTACTGCGCCCCTGTGCAGTTATTGGCTGTAGATGTAGGTCACCTGTACTGTGGGGGCACTCACTTATGCACTAAAAGAACTACACTGTGTCTGTGTGCTCCAAAATATGTCCAAATCTGAACAGAGGCCATACTTACCAGTGATGCATGGGCTGACCTGAAGTGAGCGGGCGCCTGCGGTCACCCGTGGTCACCCGCAGTTGCAGGTCATTGAAAAATATTTTTGATGATATTCAGTCGGGTCGTTTGTTGTTTATCATTAAAATAACCTGGTTAAACATTGTAATTTAAATATTAGGTAAATTTTTCTATTAATAATATATATGCTTTGACTGAATTTCCATGACGTTGTCGTCCATCGTGGTCAGTATCCTACGGTATGGACGGAGCAAGAGAGAAAATAAAGTTGGGAGAGTGGAAGCTCCGGAAACATCCAAACAAAAAAAAGTAAAGTTTGGGACACATTGGCTGAGATTTTTAAAGATGATGAGCGGTTGCCAGTGTTTTCTTTTCCGTGGGTCCAAATGTCTCCTTGGGTGTTACTCTTAAATGCTGAAGCAAGACAAACATATTTTCTCAACATATTAACTTACAACCAATGCCGTCGAAGTTTAACACAGAAATAAATGCAGGTATGTGAGTAAGGTCAAAGGTCATGTGATGTTCAGAAAGACCTTTGACTACTTTTAAAAATGTGGTTCAAGAAGCGGGTCGGGTGCGCCCTTTTCAGATATATTTTTTGCAGTCTGAGTTGTGGGTGGGCTAGTTAAAATGACGGTCGACCCACACAACACTGGTATTTACTACCGGTACATACTGATCACCAAATTTTTCAAGTAGACAACATGCACTTAGAAGCACAGCAGGTTATGACCACAGCTTCAAATGGACTAAAAGTGCTTCTGCGTGTCTGTGCTCACATCCGTACCGCGGTGGTACTCACCATGGACCTTTAATTTTACCCACATGTTTGCAGGTAGACGACATGTACTTGTAGACACTTGGTTTTGAGGTTTAAGTGAAGTGTTGTTTTTTATTGCATTAAATGTTGCTGAAATCTGGATCTGGAAAGATAATGTGTGACAATGAAAAAGACGTGTGTTACGTTTAGCTCATTAAGGCCACAACAAAAGTATGGAAGACCACACAGTTCTACGTCTTCAAAAATAGCTAATTCTTTTATTTATACGAGACAAACCAATGCTGCATGGCTGCCAGGGGTGATCTCCACAGGACAACGAGAGCACATGTAGAAGACAGGAAGTCCATCCTTTAAAGCAGGGGTGTCCTCGAGGGCCGGTGTCCTGCATGTTTTAGATATTTCCCTCTTCCATGTGATTCAGTTTAACCCTTTAACTCCTGAGAACTAACAAAATAATTGGTAACATGAGCAAAGTAAGACACAAATGGCAGAAAAATCAAAGAAAAATACTACAATAAAAAAAAAAATTGTAGAAAAATAAACAAAATAAGCAACAAAAACTAATAAATATTTACAAAATCACAAATAATGTGGAAAATTTTGACAAAAAAATTACAAAAGAAGAAAACTAGTATTGAAATTTGGTCCCAGCACTTTTAATTTTGCCTTTAAAAAATGTTTAAATAAAATAAAATAAAAATAAAAATCTTGCTTTTTGGCACCTTGTCCATGCACAAAACTAAAAGGAAAATAGTTGAATTTTTCTGAATATTTAAACTAAATCATTAATTCATAATCAACGCTGACACTTAAAGAGTTAATAATCAGCTCCTCATCAGACTGATAATGATGCACTGGCCTCCAGGTGGAATGGAAGAGGGAAACATCTAAAACATGCAGGACACCGGCCCTCGAGGACTGGAGTTTGACACCTGTGCTTTAAAGTTTTCGGTCCAGGTGTGTTTCGTTAGCCATCTTGCTGCAGTCACACCTCCAAGTCCCCAGATCAGACACTCAGCTATTCTCAGTTGGAGCCAATTCTCTGGAATAAGGACAAAAAAACAACCAACCAGTACCAGAGACAAAGTAGTTTAGAGCCATCACACTTGGGTAAGTATCTGTAAATAACTTTCCCTGTTTTCCAGTGGAAGTGTCTGGGCCTGTAGAGCTGCTATCAGATTCCTGTAACTGTTTTCATCTGTCAGGTGACTTAATCCCACAACGGCTCACAGATGTTATGTTATCTCACAGTTGTTGGGTAAGTCTGTTTTAAGTGGATAGACAGATGAAAATACTTCTCCAAAGGCTATTCTTACTTTTTCCTCTTTCAGACGGGTTGTTCTTCATGATTTCATCTGTCTACAAATGATCAGGCAAATGAGCAGCTGCTGGGTTTTGACAGGACCGTTAAATCTAGGATGCGTGTTTGTACAGTAAAGGCACTTCTTTTGACTATGTGCTTTTATTTGGTTAATAACAGAGCAGCTTCTCTTCTTTGAAATCTGATATTGTTTGTCCCAAGATCCCATGATATTTTTTACATCTTCATACTGACACAAAGACCACTTGTCAAAGAAATAGATCCACCTCTGTTTTCTGCAAATGTGTGAAGGAACTAAGAATAAATACACCGGTACTGTACTTATTGTTCTATATTGATGCACATCACAACCCATGCAAAAACTGCAAAAACTGTAAGAAAAGGGAAACTATATAACATATTAAACATTTAGGAAAAGAAGAAACATGGTGAAAAGTTATGAAGTCTAAAGTTTGCATCGTTAAACCATGCTAAAATACATATACACATGCTTTTAATTCATGCTTGACCTGGAGAGAAAGGACACTTATATGCAGCTGCTCTTCATTGACTTTCACTGACTTGCAAACTCGTTTTAGTTCAGAGGCCACATTAAATCAAATTGGGCCGAACCACTTAAATAATAACATAATATATAAATAATGTCAACTCCAAATGTTCCTCTATGTTTTAGAGCAAAAAAAAAGAATGTAATTATGTGATGAAAATGTTCACATCTACCAACTGTCCTTTAAAACAATGTGAATAACATGAATAAACCAACACTTCTTTACAAAATTAAATGCAATTTTAACAAGATCATGTCTCAGTTTATCATTTTCAATGTACAGGTTATTTATTAGTGGATCTACAAATACACAAAACATTTAATAACAGGCAGAACATTGTTAAAATTAGACTTCAGACATTTCAAAATGTTCATATTTGTTCAGATTATTCATGTTTTTTTTGGAAATAATAATTAGTTTTATTGTAAATACAGTAAAATGACAAGAATATGTTTAAATTAACAAAGAATAATATGTGGAGTTATGAGTATTTATAACATATTATAATATTTTACTGATCCAAACCATTTTTATCTATATGTGGAACATAAAATTAAATTATCAGTATATTCACTATCATTTTTGAAGTTCACAATGTTATCCCAGGGGCCGGGCCGCATGTTTGACACCCCTGCTCTACAGTATAACCTTGGACATCCGACCTGTCATATCGTAAAGTGATTCGATGAATCACTAGTAATGATGAATCTGAATACAGAGTGGAGGTAGAACATCTGGAGCGCTGGTGCATTGGTAACAACCTCTGCATCAATATGAAAAAGACTAAGAGATGATAGTGGGCTTTAGGAGGAGCACAAACTGCACCCCTGCCTTGAACAGCCATGGATGTGGTCGCCAGCATCAGATATCTGAGTGTCCATGTTATACTCCTTTTCCACAACCCATTTTCAGCCCAGTTTGGCATTATTACAGCCCCAATGTATTGCATTTCCATTGGGTTTGTATGTTTTGTTTGACTCAGTCCAGAATACCTGTTTTTTTTTTTTTTTTTTTTTTTTTGCTTTTTTTTTGCCAGGCCCAACCGTTCTGGTCAGGGAGAATGACCAATAATAACCGCCATCTTTGAGTACCCACCAGATTTGAAATTGAAGAAGCATTTATGTCGACTCTTGCTTTAAAACTGTTTATCTTTGTTGTCTTCTTCTTTATCATCCAGTATGGCTTGAAAAAGTTGCTTCTGCTTCTGAAGTCTCGTGTGCTTTGCCTTTTTGAATATGTTGGAGCTGTCAGTCACAACAAGCCACAGACCAAACGACAACTAATTATCCTCCATGTTTGTTTATTACACGCAACACTGTTGGCGCCTAAACAACATGTATTAAAAGATGTGTCGTTCACCCACTTTCCCTATCTCCACCCACTTCACGGTAGTATGAATTGCAATGAGAATGCAAATCGATCTGCCTCAACAGCACCATTCACAACACAACACAGTCAGGTTTGTATGGAAGAGGCCCAGTAGTGAGGACCTCACCTGGAGCAATAACACCTGAGGCTCAGCAGCACTTATACTTCCTCAAAAGGCTGTGGTGGGTTGGACTGGGAGAATCAGTGCAGTCGTGCTTCTACAGGTGGGGGGTGGAAAGTGTCCTTTAGCATCACAGTGTAGCATAGCAGCTGCTCGATGGCAGACAGACAGGCTCTGCACAGGGTTGTGAAGGTGGGACAAAGGGTCACAGGAGCGCTGCCTCCAAACCACCATAGAAATTTACAGAAAGCCCTATGAGATGACCTTGTTTTGATTTGGGGCTCTACGAATTGAAATTAATTAAAAGAGGGACCCCACCCACCCTGAAAAAGGACTTTTTGTTTCATTTCCCTCGGGTAGAAGGCTGTGGAGCATCCATAGCAGGACCATCAGACTGAAAGACAGCTTCTTTCCAACAGCTGTGAGGCTGCTGCGTAGGCATGGGGTGGGGGTGGGGTGGGGTGGGGGGACAAACTGCACCTTATTACATTCCTGCAGACTCTTGACACAAGCCTCCTTAGACTTTGCACTGCTTTGTACTAAAGTGTGTACGATGTTTATAAGTTTGAGTTGTACATAACAGTATTATCTGTAGATTTTAAATGGTAAATGTTCTGCACTTATACTATAAAACTGTTCCACCTTCATGGTTCAAAGCTCTTTACATTAGCCTCACATTCACCCATTCACACACACTCATACACCAGTAGGTTTTTAAAGTTCTGCCAGACCTACTGGGTTCAGTATCTTTGCCCAAGACACTGAATGTCACTTCAATCCATTAATCCATTCATTTACAAGAGAAGAATTATCCACTGTCCACTTGTCCACTGTACTGACCACTATGCACAACATGTGGACAGCCAGAGCCGGGACGCAAACCACCAACCCTTCAGTCATTGAACGACCTGTTCTACCAACTGAGCCACAGCCGCCCTATTTTACTATTTTAGCACTTTTAATGCCTTAACACCTACTGGTGCGAATATGCAACATACCCAAAAATCTATCTATTGTATGTACTGTTGTCAAATTAATTATCTCCACTTAATTTAGCATTTCCTTTTTTACATACAGGCATTAAGGGCTTAAAGCGTAGACTTTCACTTGTACTTAAGAGAAAAAACGGCTTAATTTCTTCTATTTGCACCAGAGTGTTCTACATAAATATATACTTGTGCTTCAGAAAATGAAGTGTGTACGTTTGACACTGTTGTTTTTCTGCATCATTACCAAACCCTATTAAACACAAACCACAGTGATCTAGCTTTGCTCAATATGTTTATCCATTAACTCTATAATAACCAATTACAAGGTTGTGTTTACCGTGTTTACAGTCTGTGCGATTACTTTGGTCTGAACCTGCAGTTTTAAAAACATATTGATCCCTGTATTGATCTGTGTCATGACCATGTGACAAATCCCCGCAGTCACATTAACCCTTTCATGCATGAACCTTAATCATTATTTATTTGCTGTGTGTTTTTATTCCTCTTTAAGCCTGAAAGGAAAAAAGGATTTTATTGGACTTTAGTGAATTGTAGTATATTTGTTGGTACATTTTTAGTGCATTTTAATCTATATTCGGTGTCTTTTTAGTGTAATTTTTAGTGCATTGAAGTACATTTGTGGTTGTGGTATTATTTACTGAAGGTTTTAGTGCATTTTGCTCATTTTTTAGTACATTTAAATATTTTAGTACCTTTTTAGTGTATTTTTTGTATTTCAGTATTGTTTCAGTGCATTGTTGTATATTTCTTGGTACATATTTGTATACTTTTAATGCATTTTACTGTATTTTTTAGTACATTTTACTCTCTGTGAGTGTATGTTTGTGCATTTTAGAACATTTTTGTTGTTTTTTTTTTGTGCATTTTATGTGTGGGATGATGCACAAGTGTCCACTGTGTTGGCTGATGTGGAACTAAAACAATAAAAATCCATTAATTTACAGGAGTAGAGTTGTAAAATTATCCACTTGTCCACCATACTGACCACTATGTATGAAAGGGTTAAATCCACCTCTTCTTGCTGTCGATAATCGCTGCCTCTTAAATCAGACTGAGGGAACAGTAATATTCACAGCTCCAGGCTAAAACATCAGCAGTGTTTGTTGTGAAGCAAAACACGCCGACACAAACACTCCATCAAGAATCCCAGAATCCCATAACCTCTGCAGAAACCAGTGACCTGTTTCCTCCTGCACAGTGTGTGTGTGTGTGTGTGTTCGTGCATATTTGCATGTGTGTTTGAGAGCTGGTGTTGGGATTTGCAGGTCTGCATGCGGGTCTGCCATGCCCTCACTGTCTGTGAGTGTTTTTACTATAATCACAGGGAACGGTGTGATAACATCTTAACCAGGCCTCAGCAAAACACTGCAGAACATCAGATCATCCTCAAAGCTTTAGTCAGTGTTTCAGAAAAGTGGATAAATAGAGATAGAAAACACTGAATATCAGTATTGTTATCAGATGTATGTGTAAACATTTGAATTTTCCTGTGTTTATCCACTATCTTAAATACACTCTAAAAATTACAGTAGAATTAATAATGAAATTTTGTAAAATTGCCACATAGAAAAAAATAACTAAGTGAAAATACAATGAAAAGTTGTTTATTTGAGAAGATTTTTGTATTAGCGATGAAATCAAATATAGTTGCTGTAGTTTTTACAGGAAGAGTATGTTCACAAAACCAGATTTGTACGTAGAAATGATGGATTTGTATTGTTTTGAGAAAATATAACTAGAAATGATCGACCTCGAATGTGCTGCTGAGAATCGAGTTATCTTAATGTTTTATAAATAAACAAAATTAATAAAGCTGAGTCATATTCTTCCCAGTGTGATCTCTATAATCAAATATGAGACGAGACTGTGTCAACTAAAAAAGCAAAGGTGACCACAATCAGTGACATGAGATGGACGACAATCCCACAATGTCAATAATATAATATTTGTAGATGAACATGTCTGTCATTAAAGTAAAGATGTAAATAATCTCACTGACTCCTACACCATGTAAAATATAGTGTGTTAGTGACTGATGCAATTATTGACTAGATTTAAAATATTGTGAAATGGAGAATATATATTTTCTATATTCTTTAAATTAAACTAAAGTAAATTTCACAATATCAGCATATTTGGATTTTAGGAAACACTATTTCCACCTTCTATTTTAGCTCATTTCAATATTTTTTTTCAATAAATTAACATCTATTTTAATGTTGACTGTCATATTTTTCGCAGCACTTTATTTATATCAATTCAACTCCATGACATTATCTGTTATTTACAATATTCAGGTAAATTAAGCTCAAAATAAATGAATGTCATCTATGGAAATGGTAACGTTTTAAACTCTCATAGTACACACATCAACATGAAGATGAATTAAATAATTTTACACTACATTACCTCAATGTGTTTTCTGAGGGATTAAGTGAAAAAACTAGTATTCACAGAATGTCTAGTCTCGCTCCTATTTTGTGCCAATCTGAAATTTCTATGACAACCTGTTCTTGAATTAGAGCCAATAATGTGATTTTGACTTTTCTGCTAAATGTGACATTGACCTTTGACCTTTTGCAATATTGCTAATTTCATTCTATGTATATATGTGTCAGTGTGTGTAATATCATGATAATATATCCAGTATTGATTAAGTTATAGTGTGATATGTATGTTTGACACACACAGTGTTTCACAAGTTAATTTGGCCACATGTCACCTTTGACCTCCAGAGATCTCAAAAACTATTGGTCATAGGTGATAACACCCTCCGTTCTTGAGTTATAACTGATAATGTGATTTTGACCTTTTAGTTAATTGTGACCTTGACCTTTGACCTTTATTCAAATGGATCATTGTATCTGATGTGCATTAGCTATATGTATATGTCCATAAAATTTCATGGTGATATCTATCGTATTCATGATATAGCATGATATGTCTCTGCGGACACACACACACACACACACACACACACACACACACACACACAGTGATTACAGTAATCTCTCCCAACCAATGGTGGGCAAGATTGATGAATTAAAAAAAGTTGATGTAACTGTGAGATATTTAATGAATAAATGTTTCTGATGATTCATTCAGCTGAATATTTGTTAGTATTTGTCTGTTTCATCCAGAACATTCATTCAGTCTTTTTTCTCCACATGGTCTGTGAAGGTAAATGTCATGTGTGTTACCATCTAAAGACAACGACTGACAACATGATACTGATCTTTAAGCACATTACACCACATTATTTCTTAAATAAAACATGACCCCTGACCGTGGCTTGTTTACCCAACAATAGCCTGGCTTCACCCCAAACTGAGCGTCCACAGTGACTGACTGGATCAAACATAAAAACAGTTACAAGCGTTCGCAGCTCAGACAGGCACAAACATGCCCAAAAAGCACAGATGGATTTGCATCTTATTTCCATCCCAGTTATATGCCTGGAGTGAGGAGAAGTGGGACGGCGTCAGCACCAACTGTCTTAGGATGAGGGCGGTGACAGAAATGGGCGGGACGAGGGGCAACAAATGGTTAAAAATAGAGTCTGGGTACCATGTGCGACAGTTTGAATAGAAAGATGGTTGGGTTTAAGAGCAGAAAAATGTCTCTATGTGCTGTTTTTATGGAAATGAAATTCACTCATGTATTTTAGCATAACACTTTATAATTATGAATACACACTCTGAAGCGTTAAGCATTAACAGATACTGAACTAATCATTTATATGCATTTATAAAACATATTTCTGACATGAATAGTCATTATCATATGATTTTATAAGCACAGTTATAAATGTAAATAGTGCACTATCTATGCTATATAATACATTCGCAAATGAGATTTAAAGGTTGGCAAAGCCGAAACACCCACAAATGTCATAAATATGCTTTTTAAATGATGAATACAGTATTTGTTAATCCATAAATATATATTTAAAATTCCCTCCTTCCTGCTTTTACTGCACTTTTTAAATGTATTGTAATGTGCTATTTTACTTTATTCTGTTTTTATTAACTTGTATTTTATACATATACATTTTGTTGTACAGTGTCCTTTAGTGATTTGGAAGATGTTTATAAATAAAAAAGATTATTATTATTATTATTATTAATAGTAGTAGTAGAATTAGTATTATATACTTATTTAATGGGTAGTAAGTACTTCATAAGTACCTGAAATAATGAATTTCTGCAGTAATAACTGTTTATAGGACATTTATTCATACTAACCATTAGGACATGTCTGCAACATACAACAGTAAAACTTTTATAACTGTGCTTATTAACATATACTAAGAACTATTCATGTGATAAATATAGTTTAGAAATGATGAATTCAGTGTTTCTTAATCATAATTAAAGTGCTTATTAATGATGAGTAAAACTTTTATAACTGTGCTTATAAACCATAAACTGATGAGTATTAATGTAGAAACATGATCTAAAAATGATCAATTGTTAATGTTGTTAATGTTAATGCTGAACTAATACTTCATAGTGTGTACTTATTATAAAACGTTACCTATTTTTGTCTTGACCCCCACCCCTAAAATAAAATCTACAATCTTTTTCGCTTTAACATTAAGATGCTTCGTGTCCAGCTGTGTTTGGTTGATTACAGTCGTTTTCATCTGTGTTTAAATGTTTGTGAACAGTAAAGGCTCACCTTTTCGCCTCAGGTTATTTAATGCCAGTAACTACAGAAGCCGAACACGGTGGGTGTGTTTTACCTTCTGCTGGAAAGAAGACGTTGAAGAAACAAAGCAAAATGCTTTATGGCTCATTTTCTTCCTTTGTTTTTCTGGCTTCAAAACAAACGGCCAATATGACAGGAGTTTCTAAGATGGCTGCCTGTCTCTCATTTGTTTGACTATCATGTGTATTTTTGATATATCTTAATATTATTTATTCTGTTGTATTTTAATCCCATTACAACCACTGAGTCACAGAGGGTTCTATTACTTTTATCTTTAAACTCATGTAGTTCAGGTTGAATTTTTTCTTTTAAAATGAAATTTAAAACATGCACTTTAGAGTTGTTCTTCTTCTATGGTTGTTTCCGGTTGTTTCTCTCCGAATCATTGCAGCATCACTTTGTTCCAGTCGCCCTCTGACTATAAAAAAAAAAAGGGTGTTCAAGTGTTCAAATATGGAACAAAAAACAAACAAACCGATAAATAATATATAATTATAGAGAACCAAAAACCATCTGCTCATTGTGATGATTTTCAGAGAGTTTGTGTAACTTAAAACATACACTCTTGTTAATTATTTCAAATGTAGAGAGATGAGAGCAATGAATCAATCAGATCAAGGAACATTTGTGACTGGAACCATACATTTCAAATAAGTTATTTATTTTTCCGTTTATATATTTTTTGTTTAAGTATGAATGTATGGGTTGTGACTATGGAATGGGGGGGGTCGGCAAAAATAAGCAACTCTGCTTCAGCCTACTCCTTTTGAGATGTCATTATATAATCACTATAACTTGTACTGTTACAAGATATGTAATCTGCTCAAATAAACCCAAACAAACAAACAAACAATATACTTCACTGTGATTGGTCGGCCAGTTTCAGGGAAATCTATCCAAAAGTTACATTGAACATAACCAGACTACTACGGTAGAACATGAGATAAGCGGGGGGGGGGGGGGGGGGGGGGGGGTCTAGCTATGTTATCTTTGAACCATTTTAACCAAAACTAAGTCAGAACACTGAATACTGGTTCAGCAGCAGTACCCAAAAATAGTAGCTTTTCCTTTGGCCTGAAGTGTGAACTGTTGTGGATATGTTCGAGGTCAGTGGGTGATGGGTTAGTGTCTAATGATGGAGAAAATAACAACATTATACAAGCAGAGAAACCAGTGCAATAACTGCTGACGAAGCCTTGTCCACTTGAAGGAATTAGTACACAGGTGTCAGTTGAATATAAAAACAAGAAAGGATGAGGTGGACAAAATAAATAAGACAAAAACAGAGCAGGATTATGTCAAATATTGTCAATAGTTTCCTTCCTCAGGTCTTAGGCTCATGCGATATTGTCTTTATTATTTATATGTGATATGTATGTCTTACACTGTTTTAAGGTATTTAATTATCGGGAATTTTTTATACTAACAAACCTAAACAAATATGAACCAGCGAAAATATGAGAAGTAAGTGTAATTTTACAAATAACCTGCCTGTTACTAAATGTTTAGTCTATTTATAATTTAAATGTAATTTGTTTTGCACATGTGCAAATGAGAAACTGATAAACTGAGGCAGAAAATGACATCAACAAAAAAACATGTGCATTCACATAATTACACTGTCCTATTTTTAGTTGGTTTTAATTGTTCAACAGCGATGATGCATTTAACAGTAAAAGTTTTCAGTTGAGTTCACTCTGTACTCCACTACATTTATTTCTCTATGTAGGGAGTGAGTGAGTGATCTGGACACAGCCTAAATCTCCCCAAGGGGCAATTACGTGATTTAACCTTTGACCTTTAATGTCTCCTATTTCAGCTGATAAAAACCCACTTGGGTGAACTACGAACTGACTGAAATTGACCTTCAAATGGCACCTACAGCCCCTCTCATCACCACCCAACACATACATCAGAGTGAGTAGCAGCAGTAGAGATAAGGAGAGTGAAAGTGTGTTGCCACATGACGGCAGGGCAGAGTGGGATTCAAACCACAAACCCTTTGCCAACCTTCTGATCCTTTTGTTCTGCCCCCCCCCCCCCCCCCCCCATGTTTTTACCAACTTTGTACTTTTGTCACGTCAGCATCAACTGAGACCCACCAGCAGTTCCCATCCTCACACACACACACACACACACACACACACTTTTACATGTCTCATCAGGACCAACTTTGTAACCATTGGGTCATGTGGGTAAACATCTTTTTTAAAAAAATAAATAATAAATAAATTAATTAATTATTATGAATTAATACTACTACTACTACTACTACTACTACTACTAATAATAATAATAATAATAATAGAACTGGTGACTCATACAGGGTGTACCCCACCTTTGCACATTGTAGCTGGATTAAGCCCCCACAGACCCTAGTGAGGATAAAGTTGGTTCAGATGACGAGATGATAATTACAATAAATTACAAAACTAAATTAAATTTAATAAATAAATTAAAATTAATGATTAAATAAAAAACATTTCAACAATACAATGATATAATACAATAAATAATAACATTTACAAAACTAAATAACTAATTGAAAATAAATAAATACAAAAAAAAGAAAACACATTTTCAAATCTTTGAAACATGTTTCACTCTGCACCTGTTTCCTTCGTGCTTTATGGGGAGTTCCTGAAGAAACTAATTAATGTATTTATAAGGCCACATCATTTCTATTTTACTAGAGGGGACCTACATTTATATGCAACCCTTGTGGGGACCTGAATTTTGGTCATTCACTTCTACTTCTGGTCCATGGGTTTTTAGCTCGTAAAATATTTGAATGGGAGTGAATGGTGCGAGTCGAGTTAAATTCTGATTCCATTTGACAAATACTTTGAAATTCACATATGATAGTGTTTAATAATAAATATTAATGTGTCATAGACAGAGCAGCAGTTTATGATGACGTTAGGTTTTATGTGGGCTTAGTAAGAGACTACAGTGAGTGGAGGATGTGACGTCACATGTTCTCCAGGCGTGTAGTCCAAATTATTAACAGGTTTTTACTCACAGATGAATCAGCCGTTGATTAACAGAAGCAGTTGAAACACACATCAATAATTATCATTTATTATGAGCTACAACATGTGTGTGATTCAGGTCACATGACAAACCAGATACCATTTAACATTTTATTTCCCATTGAATACCATTCATTAATTTTCTGAGCTCAGGCCCCATGAACCTCCTGGAAGGGGCGGAGACTTAAGCTTCCATAGTGTGAAGGGTCCCCATGGCGTGACTGCATAAACATATCAATGTCCCCATAAAGATAGAAATACAAACACACACACACACACACATGCCTGTATCTGTGCCTGTTGCATTATCCCATGTTCTCAGTGCAAACACAAACAAGCTCCAGGAGAAGCAGGTGTCCTTCCTTCCATTGGGATAAATAAACAGTAAACCAGGATACAGGAGCAGGAGGTTGTGTGATGGGGTGTGTGTGTGTGTGTGTGGGGGGGGTGATCTACCCCCAGAAACTTTGAATATCACTGATAGCATCTTTTAAGCCTCTTCTCACTCTGATAAGTCTGTTTGTTTTTCATTCAGGGAGTTGCTTTTCATCTTGTGTTTTGAGCTTAAAGGATTTACTTGCATATTTGTGTTTATTTTTCTTTTCTTTTTTTTATCAAAAATAGATGAAGAGTCTGAATTTGACACTAGATCTTCAATCACAACTAAATCTGATTGTAATAATAACGATAATAATAAAAATTATTATTATTCTAGTGTTGATTTTTCTAACCGTTAAATGTCATCTGATTTGTTTTCGTGCTAATTCATCCAACTATTTGCACTTATTTCCTGGTTTCCAGACTCATTTGCCTGTTTCTCACCTGCAGCAAACAATTACCAACTACTGTGTGTGATCATTCAGCCACAGGGGTACAGGTGGGATCTGAGACTAAAGTTTACCCTTCAGTTGAACAGGATGGAAAACTGACTCAGATCCGTGGCTAAATACGTTAAGTTTTGAGGATTTAATCATGTTTTTCTGAATCTAAAACTCATCTATAAAGGTCCAAACGTCTCAGATAGAAAACATCTTCAAGTAAATCTTCTTTCTCTATCATTGGCCTTTAGGACTCAAACTGGACACTGACTGGAAACATTTAAGACTGAAACTGTTTAAAAAGAGGAAGCATGTTGAAGTGAATGACTTACAGCTTCTGTTGTATTTTATTGTCATTTACTTATTGTATTGTTTTCTGTTGTTATTGCATAAGATAAGATAAGATAAGATAAGATATTCCTTTATTAGTCCCACTAGGGGTAATTCCAGGTTTACAGCAGCACAGCAACAAAAATTGTATAAAAAAAACTATCAAATTATATGCACACCATATACACCAAATACACCATATACACAATATACACCATATACACTATATACACCATATACACTATATACACCATATACACTATATACACCATATACACCATATACACCATATACACTATATACACCATATACACTATATACACCATATACACTATATACACCATATACACCATTACACTATATACACCATATACACCATATACACTATATACACCATATACACCATATACACCATATACACCATATACACCATATACACCATATACACCATATACACTATATACACCATATACACTATATACACTATATACACCATATACACCATATACACCATATACACCATATACACCATATACACCATATACACCATATACACCATATACACCATATACACCATATACACCATATACACCCATATACACTATATACACCATATACACCATATACACCATATACACCATATACACTATATACACCATATACACCATATACACCATATACACCATATACACCATATACACTATATACACCATATACACTATATACACCATATACACCATATACACTATATACACTATATACACCATATACACCATATACACTATATACACTATATACACCATATACACTATATACACTATATACACCATATACACTATATACACTATATACACCATATACACCATATACACCATATACACCATATACACCATATACACCATATACACCATATACACTATATACACCATATACACCATATACACTATATACACTATATACACCATATACACCATATACACCATATACACCATATGCACCATATGCACTATATACACCATATACACCATATACACCATATACACTATATACACCATATACACCATATACACCATATACACCATATACACCATATACACCATATACACCATATACACTATATACACCATATACACTATATACACTATATACACTATATACACCATATACACCATATACACCATATACACTATATACACTATATACACCATATACACCATATGCACTATATACACTATATACACCATATACACTATATACACTATATACACCATATACACCATATACACCATATACACCATATACACCATATACACTATATACACTATATACACTATATACACCATATACACCATATACACCATATACACCATATACACTATATACACTATATACACTATATACACCATATACACCATATGCACTATATACACTATATACACCATATACACTATATACACTATATACACCATATACACCATATACACCATATGCACTATATACACCATATACACTATATACACTATATACACCATATACACCATATACACCATATACACTATATACACCATATACACTATATACACCATATACACCATATACACTATATACACTATATACACTATATACACCATATACACCATATACACCATATACACCATATACACTATATACACTATATACACTATATACACCATATACACCATATACACCATATACACTATATACACCATATACACTATATACACATATAAACTCAATTTCCCCGCACAAACTATATGAAATTAGAAACAATTGTTGTTCCCCATTTGTTGTCTAAACTGAGCGAGTTAAGATGCTTCGTCAGGCTTTAGTGTATCCAAGTGTTTTATGTCATCAAATAAATATATTAATGTAGAAATAAATAAATACCTGTGAATCAACAATTCTATTTTACATCAGAAAAATCACATTTTTATGAATTTTCTTCCAATTATAACACATTTCCTCCCTTTCACCAAGTTGTATGACAACTGAAGCATGGGTTTTGTAGAATTCTGATGGATAAACAAACTAAGTCTCTTATTCATTAGTGAAAATATAATGAAAAGTTGCAACAAACAAAAAAAACTCAATTACAATGGGTTAATTAGGATTTTGCTGACAATGGGTTCTCTGCTACATAGGCATATATAAAGTACAGATATTTATATGAATATAAAGTACATATATTTATATAAACGTAAAGAGTATAAAGTACATATATTTATATAAATGTAAAGAGTATAAAGTACATATATTTATATAAATGTAAAGAGTATAAAGTACATATATTTATATAAATGTAAAGAGTATAAAGTACATATATTTATATAAATGTAAAGAATATAAAGTACAGATATTTATATAAATGTAAAGAGTATAAAGTACAGGTGTAGGGAGTAAAATTGAAAAGTGAGCAGAAAAATAAATACTCAAGTACACACACGCACGCACGCACGCACACACACACATGTACTTGAGTACAGTAACGCAGTACTTCCCACTCGTGGTGTTTTTAATGTGTCCCACATCATGACAGATCTCCAGCTGTGATCTGTGCTCTTCCTTTTCCACGGGACTCCCTCCACTCCACGGACAACACAGCAGCCAATCACAGTCCGAATGAAGTAATTGACAGCTAAGCCCCGCCCCCTGGCTCACCTGTAATCCAATCCGAGGCCCTGTCACAGGTAAAACCGGCCTCAATTTCTACACATTGCCCCAAAAAGCGAGAAAAGCCGACAAAACCCGTTCTCTGAGTAGAGGGGACAGCTTGTTTGTTGCCGCAGCCCTCATCCAGACTTTTCCAACAGTAAAGAAGACGGATCGGATTTTCAGTACCAACTAGAAAGTCCAGTTCGACCGACCGAGATGTCACAGGAGCATGACAAGTAAGTCACTACTCTGCACTTGTACACTTGCACAACAAACAGGTCCACAGCAGAAAAGATTCAAATATTCCTCTAATTATAGTTTGGGATTTTTTTTACATCAACCTTTTCCTCTGTGGTTGGATTTGAAAAAAAAAACAAAAAAACAAAAACAACTATAAATTAAACAAAAGCTAAGATCAAAGTTCTTATTTTTCAGCAGATCCTTGTTGTTTATTTTCACATTATTGTTTGACTTAAGGGTAAGTTAGATCTAATTGAATTTGTTAAGTTATGGAGGTGATTGTATCTCATAGTTTCCCATGGATTTTTCTTTTTCTTTTTTCTTTTTTTTCTTTTTGCTCAGCGCTCTTTCACCTGTCATGTTCCAGCCTGTACAGGTGTATCTACACCTGCTGTGTGTGTGTGTGTGTGTGTGTGTGTGTGTGTGTGTGAGCACGACTAGCGTCTGTGAGAATTAAAGAAAAAAACAACTATCCCGTGTTTCACTTTGCTGTCAGTTCTATCAACAGATCGGTTTAATTTTTCTTTCTTTCTTTCTTTCTTTCTTTCTTTCTTTCTTTCTTTCTTTCTTTAATTCTATCATGTTTGATAGAATTGATAAATAATGATGAAATGATAAATAATAATAATAATAATAATAATAATAATAATAATAATAATAATAATAATAATAATAATAATAATACATTTATTCAAAAAAACAACTTTCCCAACTATGTTATATTTCATTTTGCTCTATTAACAGTTAGATTAATAAAATAAAAAACTATCTCATGTTTGATTTTGATGTCAGCTCGACTAACAGTTAGTTGTTTTTTTTTTTTTTATTAATTATTATAATTCTACCTCATGTTTGATTTTGCTGTCAGCTCTACTAACAGTTATGTGAATAGTCATAATGATGTTTACTCAGGAATAAACACAAGCACTGTCTCCTGTGACCCAGTAAGTAAACATTTTGACCATTTTACATTCAATAATTGCCTTTATTCTTAACAGAATCATGCAACCATTGTTTCCACACACATTTTTATATATATATATTTTCATGGTAAATTATTTTTAAAATTTTTAAGTAAAGCTGTTAGACTCTGGTCCATTACAGAGGACAAAAAAAACATGGTTGGGTCCCAGGAAGTTAAGAAAACTGTCTTTACACTTAATTTCCACACTTATTTCCCAGTGCCAGCACCTTCCACAGATAAATAAACATTTCTTGCATGTTGTGAAAGATGATTATCCTGTGTTTTGTGCCATTTTTGAGGCCAATGACAAGGAGCATTTTCAGGGGAATGAAACAGTACACCTGTTAGGCGTTGGCTCCACTACTGACAGACAATGTAAGCAAGTAAAGTGCTATAGGAGTGAAGTGGATTGTGCATTGGTCACATGCTTTTCCCAAATTTTGGATTTAACAACATATACAGCCTGTCTACAAACAAAACACTAGAGTCTTTTTCCTTTTCTTCTTTTCTCTTTGTCATTCCTGTATGACCTGTGTGCTCTTGAATGCGTCCTGCTCTACTGTCTCTAACAACATGAGGTGAGAAATAAATGTAACGTCTCCTTGGAAAACAATCAGACTCCTCTTTGTGGAGACTAATGGCTTGTGTTACTTTGGAGTTTTATACACCAGAAAATAATGGATCTTATCAGGTTGCGATTTGTGAATGGCACAATCAGATATAGGATTACTAATTATCACTTTGCTCTGGCCATTGAGGGAGAAAAGCTGCATTTGTTGTAGATACTCTGCGTGGAAACTGAACCTGTGCGTTTTACACCTGATCATAAGTACTTTTTTCATGGCTGAGGATTTGATGGAGAGGGTTTACTTTTCATCTTTGCACGTTCTACGTCAATATAAGCTTTCACTTTTACTGTAAGGAAGCATCTAGAGCGTTGACATGTCCAAAAAAATGACAATGACAAATGAATTTAATGCACCGTGCAAATCATTGCCATATAATGTGGGACTGTGATTATGGTTAAACAATTTATGAAGGACATTCAGAACAGCTTACAAAATATATTTGAATGTGTCTTACCGTTTTAAATCCAAACTTAGTATTTTGGGTGTCTATACCAGAAGAATGGGGGAAGAAAGATAAATATTTAAATAATTAATGAATGTGTTGCTAGGAAATGGTTAACTAAAGGCATAATGGAGAAAATAACTGCATTGGTTCATCATAGACTAGAGGTTTTTTGCTTCATATCAGGAAAAAATGGGTTCAATTGATGATAATAATTCAGAGGTGTGATTATATTTTATGCAAATGAGCATTCATCACTACATGGTCACTCCCAAATGTTTATTGTTCCACATGGGTGTTTCTTTTTCTTTGTTTGTTTTTTTTGTTTTCTTTCCTCATGCTCTTTTATTATTTAATTTCAACATTTTTACCCAGTGAGGATTGAGGAAAGTATCCATTAAAGATATGGACTTGTAACAATAACATTTCAATATGTATGTAAATTAAAATTAATGTACATTATATGTATGAAAAACCGTAACTACCACAACAAAATGATAAAAAGCAATTAATAAATAATTGTATATAGAATAGAAGTATTTTATTGATCCCACAAATGGGAAATTCCATATATATATATATATATATAACTTAATATTTATTCCACATATTCAAAATACATGAAGATGCAATAAAATAATCATATTTGTCAGATACCATGTTAAGTAGATCACTGTATATACATTTAAAACGCGTCTCATCATTTTACATAGTACTCATTCAGTATTAGTACTGCTTCTGTGGAACACTTCTAGATGCACTTTACATTACAGACATTTTTTATTGCTGAGGGTAGTATACACACATATACATACACACACACACACACACACACGCACATACATACATACACACACACACACACACACACACACACACACAGCTTATATATTTTTCATATATGTTAATATGTATATATATTTTTTATTTAAATTTTTTTGGAAAAAGGGTTTTAGAGAAATGCTATTTCAGGTCTGTGTCCACATGTAGCAGAACTGACAAATAAAGCAAACCTTGACCTTTGAACTTTGAAGGAGCAAGACTCTCAGCTAATAGATGTATTCATGGTCTATCAGGTCATTGGCTATTATACCAAGTATATATGATGATATGTCAAGCAATAAGTTGATTCCCAGAACTTCCCTTAATGTCCAACAATCAAGAATCAATCCTAGATCATTCCCAGAATATATAAGTAAATATATAAATTAATTTAATGAATCCAAATCACATGTAATTGCTTCTTCTCGTGCTCTTCTTTGCCAAACTCTGATGTCGTAACATGGCGGTGATATGAAAAGTCCTGATTATTCTTCAGAACCAGTTTCTCTTTAGAAAACAGTGGTAGAAGAACAGGAATGCAGCCTGGTCGGATGCGTCACTTGCGGTCAGCTCCTCAGCCAATGATGTGGGATCCAAACACAGCAGAGTCGTCACACTGGACCAGCCTGTAGAGCATCTTTCTGTCGAGACGCCTCCGTCATCTGGCGACTGAGATTTGTTGCACAATCATGGAAAAGCTTGAACAACAGGTCCCGCAGATAAAGAAAGAACTTCTGTGTTGTTGATGTCTGAGTTATAACCTGTTTAGGCCGTGATTGGAGGAAGTAAAAAGGTTAAAAAGTCTGTGTCCTGAACTAGCCTGTTATCAACTATTTTTGGCAAATTAAAGAACAGTTGATGGCGTCACAGTGGTGCAGTAGTTAACACTGGTGCCTCACAGACTGAAGGTTGTTGGTTCTATTCCTACACCAGACCTTTCTGTGTGGAGTTTACATGTTCTCCTTGTGTCTGCGTGGGTTTTCTCCAGGTACTCTGGCTCCGCCCACCATCCAAACACATGCACTGATAGGCAGAGGTGGAAGTAACTAAGTACAACTACTTCCTTTACTGTACTTAAGTACAATTTTTAGGTATTGTACTTTACTTGAGTATTTCTTTTTCTGGCAACTTTTTAATTTACTCTCTACATTTTTCTCTAAATATCTGTACTTTATACTCTTTACATTTATATAAATATCTGTACTTTATACTCTTTACATTTATATAAATATCTGTGCTTTATACTCTTTATATTTATATAAATATCTGTACTTTATACTCTTTACATTTATATAAATATCTGTACTTTATACTCTTTAAATTTATATAAATATATGGACTTTATACTCTTTACATTTATATAAATAAATGGACTTTATACTCTTTACATTTATATAAATATCTGTAAATTTTTACTCTTTACATTTATATAAATATATGTACTTTATACTCTTTACATTTATATAAATATATGTACTTTATACTCTTTCCATTTATATAAATGAGGTCAAAGAAAACGATGTAAATAAATCAATAAATATATGAATATTTCTCAATGAATATCAAATTCTACGTCCACACATGGGGTGGTGAATCTCACATTGCATAAATTTCAGGTGCATTTTCCATTATTTTCTTGCAGTCGCCATATACCACCAGTACTAACGGCGCCTTATCACTACATTAAACCATTTACCAAATATAATTTCCTAAAAAAAGTTGAACCTTTAAAGACAGAATTACTCTTGTGGCAACTTTCAAATGAATGTTTCCTTTATTTAACCTTCCTCAAGTGATTTTTAACTATTTATTATATTATCCTCTGCATTTGGCATTTTTCCCAAAAAATCTGGCATTTGCCCTTGTTTAATTTGCTGATTAAATAAATGTTCCTAAAACCTCAGAGAAAATTCAAATGATGATAAAGTGACTTTTTCAATAAAATATATCCTTAACTGGACATAAAAACAAGTATCTTCAATCGGTGTCATTTGCCAAATTCCATGGGTTTTACTGGTGAATTAATGTTGTAGAAGATGACAATGTTTTTATGTTTACTCTAACGTCCAAATAGTACAATTAAAAGACTTCAGTGTTTTCCAAAAACGAAAGTGCACCTTTGTATAGGGATTATTTCTAGTTGTGCTTAGTGACAGAATTTGGAATTTTCTCTCATAGTTTTGACTTTTTATTTCATAATACTGACTTTTTATGTCATAATTTCACTTTTTCTCTCATAGTTTAGACTTTTCCCTCATGATTTTGACTTTTTATCTCATGATTTTGACTTCACTTAGTGTGCCTTTTATATATGAAAAATTATTTTTAAAAAAATTAAAAACATTTCTGTGACAGTGCACCTTATAGTGTGGAAAATATGGTGCATAGAAACAGAGTCCTGCACGGTTCTGATTTTGACATACCACAACCGCCCGTACCCGTCATGTTTAAACTCATATCCGACCCGTTTTCCGATGAGAAAAAAAAAAAAAAAATCCGCACCCAAACCGACCCACTATAAATGAACTCGATATCTGACCCAAACCCGAAAGAAAATGTCAGATAGCTAAACTTAAATACAAACATTTATTGCCACGAATATACTGAACAGTGACATAGCCAAGGCAGAGCCAAATAAAAATGTTGTTAACCTTTTAGCCTATGAACCACAAATTAGACCCGCGATCACCCACGTCCGACCCGAACCGGACCCGTATCCGACACAGCACAACATTTTTCACCTGTTTCGTGAAAATTTGCGGTTCATCCACGGGTCACCCACAGGTACCCGAACCCGTGCAGGATTCTGCATAGAAAGTGGTTCTAAATAAATGGGTTTTGAGGTTGGATTTGAAAAGGGAGTGAAGTAACATTGATGATGAAGCGTGACATATGACCGTAAATTCAAACCCAATTATATCTAATTGGAGAAAACTGAAGCACAATGAGCTTTTCAACAAAATATGTCATTAACTGAACATAAAAACAAGCATCTGTAATCAGTGTCATTCATCATAATATGTGGGTTTTATTGGAGAAACTGATGGTGTTTCCTCGTTCACTACAAAACGTCCAAATGGGTCATTTATGAAAAACGTTTCACCTGAATTATTTCCATGTGATAAGTCTTAAATGTTCAATAGTCATTAAAGTAGTAAATGCTTTTGGTTGCTGACTGTTACCCTCCTCTCTTCCAGTAAACGTGCCGTCCTGGTTCTGCAGAACGAGGCGGGTTATGGCGGCCAACGGCGCTCCTTCACCAATGAAGATGAAGCATGGAAGTCATTTCTGGAGAACCCGCTGACGGCCGCCACCAAAGCCATGATGAGCATCAATGGAGACGAGGACAGCGCTGCGGCGTTGGGCCTCCTCTACGACTACTACAAGGTACACGAGCACAACTGGGAATTGACCTAAAAACCTTAGTGTTGCTGTTAAAGGACAACGACATGTTAACGACACAAACTTAATAACCCCCAAATATACCGTGTTTTTCAAAATACGAGTTGCAGGTTTTTTTGTATTGTTTGGCTGAGGGTGCAACTTATACGTGAGTTATATGTGAAACTATGAACACATTATTCTAGAATTTCACATTTTATTTTCACACTGACAACCACAAGAAGGCACTGTTGAGCATGAGCAGGTTCATTATGCTATACTTATGAATACACAAAACGTTTAAAATCAAATATAAATGTCCACATCCAAGACAAGCATCCAATTCCCTATAGAAATAGTCCAAAATAGTCCAAATATCCATGGTCAGGTTGAGCTTTGTCATTATTTTCTCTTTTTAATAAGTTTTCCATTGATCTACCGTAGGTGCTAACGCTTTACACTAAGACACAGGTATTATCTTTTATACCACGATGACAAGGATTTTTAAAATACATTAATTTTGTCTTTACTAGGGCATTAACAGAAACGCCGACTCCTGTAACACAAATTAACTTTAATTTAGAGGAGTCGACAAGTCGCATGTTATACTTTCTCTCCCTCAGTGCGTAAACACAGACCAGTCAGACCTAAACCAGAGGAGACATGGCTGCTGCAGGTAAAAAAGGCATGGCTATCTGAAGAAACATCCGCTAGCTAACCTGAGTGATATGAGCAGCAGACAACGCACATTAAGACAACGCAGTCTTTTTTTTTTCTAAACAGGATGTGGACAGTGTGGTGTGCGTCTTGGTGGCCACTGCCTTAAACATTTTGCACTTAATATAAAAAGTGAGGATGCATGACAGTTTTAGAGCCGTCGCTCCAGACAAATGTTGACCTACTGATGTTGTGAAGTTAAATGAATATGACAGATGCTTTTTCTGAAACAATCACCTCGGTCACTTTCTCGTTTCTCCATCTCGTCATTCAGTGATGACCTTTTTTTCCCATATCACAGAAATACCTTTCAAAGGGGTCACTGCTTTTAAAGGTGTCATTCTATGGTTATTTCATTAATATTACTGTGTTCTCCATTGTTATTGAATACATTGTGTGTTGGTTCTATTTAAAAAAAAATGTCCGGATTGTTTTGTTTCCACCTGTTTTTTCACAGTAGAAAAATGACTTGAGGTTGAACAACAAAGTTTATCGATACTTCCTCATATGTGTCTGTGACGCGGTGATGATGCGTCTCTGATTGGCTCTCTATGTGTGTTTACCTTTACCAGAGTAGCATCCAGCTAGGTCCCGTGCCATTGCTTATTCTGAAAACATGCTGGGGGGGAAAAAACAGGCTTTATTTCCACAGAGAGCACATGGCATCAGTTTAATTTGCCTGAGTTACACAACTTAAGATATTTAATTTTAACTGTAGTTTGTTTGATCATGAAGTTGAACAGATCGTTGCATCTTAGTTGACCATCTAAAGGGTTTAGGAAACTCTTCATCATAATTTGACAAACTAAAAGGTAGAAATGACCCTGGGTTCCCCCTTTAAATGAAGCAGATGACAGTGGAATCAAAACGGAGGTATAGGTGATCTTCAATCATTGTGCCATCCAGCCATTACACAGCATCTGTGAAGCAGAGCACATGTCATGTAACTGATCCAGTGGCCTATGTAGACAGCAGGATGAGCTGAGTATTTGGATGTGATGTGGTCAGATGCTGAGCGGCTGTGTTTACCCTCCCATACAGGTGCCCAGGGAAAAGAGAACAATACCTCAGAATAAGCCAGACACACTGGTCTCTGATGTGGATCCCAACAAAAGGTAGGAGACAACCTGCCTAAATCCCCCTGTAAAGGAAACCCAGAGGTCTTCTACTTCTCCTGGTTTTAAATATTCTTTTTTAGAGCCATAAAAATTTCAGTTACGTTCATGATCTTGTGTTAAAAGGGACGCAAACAAGGTTCTGTTCACTCTATGTAATGGAAAATAAAATAGAAATGCAAGAGGTTTTATTTAAGCTTTAAAATCTCAACTGCATAAAAATGGTTCTAGTTGCATGTCTTGATAAGTGATGGTGATATGTGACAATATGATATGATGCAGGGTGATACATGTTATGATATGATTCAATATATTTCAGTATGACATGATACAATAGGATGCGTTTCAATTAACATGGGGTAACGTAGCCAAAAACTTAAAACTGCCTTTTTAAAAAATTCAATATTATGGTGGATGATGTTATATGCTTTATCTGACTGTAGGATTGCAAGTGACGTATTCTTTCTTGATTACAACTACAGTCATGAGAAAAAATTATTAGACCGTCAAAAGTCATCAAGAACAATAGTTATGCAATTAAGTAGTGACTCCTATGTGTATCATGTGATGAAAACGGACAGAAAAGTACAGTGTTGTAGATATTCATGGAAAAAATTTATATATATTTTTACTATATATATATATATATATATATATATATATATATATATATATATATATATATATATGGCACAGTTTTGAAAAAAAAGCACCATGTGATACACCTGTTGCAGTGGGGTATACATGTGAACTGTGGAATCTGCTTTGAAGAAATTAGCATAATTTTATTTATTTTTTAAACTAGTGGCTGAATACCCGTATGCATAACCAGAGAGGTTAATTGGGAGATTCAGGCTGGCTCCTTTCAGGGCACCGAAGGTCACTGTACAAGAATGTAGCAACAAAAACAACACAAAACAATATAAAATATAAAAAATAACGAGGAATGTGACAGAACTGTAGAAAGATAAAAATATGAATATAATAAATAAGAAGGAGAAACCATGTGAAGCAGTTAAGAGAGGGTATGCAAGTCTGAAGAGATGTGTTTTGAGTTTGGATTTGAAGATGGACAGGGTGGCAGAGTTACGGAGGTCAGGGGTCAGAGAGTTCCAGAGTTGGGAGCTGAGCGGCTGAAGACGAGCAGTGGGAACTGTGAGGGGGAGAGAGGATGAGGGTCTGAGGGCACGGGATGGAGTAACAATTAACAGAAGGGTGAGGTTATGGATGGACCTGTAGGTGTATAGAAGCATTTTGTAGGTGATTGGTAGATGAAGTGGAGCCAGTGGAGGTGTTCTGGTGATGATCCAGGCAGCAGGGTCCACTTATCTTATCATATTCTACCATTCATTCTCCATTCAACCTTAGGCCTGTATTTATTCTCCATTCCATCAGCACAGCCTGTACATCACAGACAGGTTCTACCATCACAACAGATGAGATGGGCTGAGCCAAACCTCTCCTCCCAAATGTTTCAGTTGGTTGGGCCCACAAGCCGTCTTCTCTGTAGTGAACCATGCCATGTAAATGTAAAGAACTATTGCACATAATGTTGCATGAGGTAGTCTACTTGTGTAAGGATGAACAATAACTCATCATATTCTGTTATTGTTCTTTGACTGTCTTCCATGTACCTATCACTGATCTCTTGTAACCCACCCAATGCAGGGTTTTTTTGTCTGCAATTGGCAAATAAATATAGTTTTTTGTTTAATGCCTCTCAGAATTGTTACACAATAAAAGACTTAAGTGCATCTCTTCATTGAGGCATAATGTGTGTGTATATATATATATATATATATATATATATATATATATATATATATATATATATATATATATATATATATATATATATATATATATATATATATATATATATATATATATATATATGGCTATATATATGGCTATATATATATATATATATATATATATATATATATATATATATATATATATATATATATATATATATATATATATATATATATATATATATATATATATATATATATATATATATATATATCCGAGTGGCTTCGGATACCAGTTCCGAAGTGGAACATCCATCAACCACCTCCTCTACATGGATGACATCAAGCTGTATGCCAAGAATGAGCGTGACATTGATTCCCTAATTCACCTCACCCGGATCTACAGCAAAGACATTGGGATGTCATTCGGACTAGATAAATGTGGGCGGATGATATCTAGAAGAGGAAAGGTGATCACAACTGAAGGGGTTGACCTACCTGAAGGGAATATCACAGATGTGCAGGAAAGTTACAAATACCTAGGGATCCCACAGACAAATGGTAATCATGAGGAGGCAGCTCGGAAGTCAGCCACAGCCAAATACCTACAGAGGGTAAGACAGGTCCTGAAAAGTCAGCTGAACGGCAAAAATAAGATCCAGGCCATTAACACCTATGCCCTGCCAGTAATCAGATACCCAGCTGGGATAATATCCTGGCCACTGGAAGAGATACAAGCCACTGATATCAAGACAAGGAAACTCCTTACCATGCATGGAGGGTTCCACCCCAAGTCCAGTGTCCTGAGGCTGTACACTAAGCGAAAGGAAGGGGGCCGAGGACTAGTAAGTGTCAGAACTACTGTCCAGGAGGAAACGGCGAACCTCCAGGAATACATCAAGAAAATGGCCCCCAATGACCAACTGCTAAGTGAATGCCTCAGGCAACAAAAGCCCAGTAAGGTCGAGGAACCAGAGGGGCTATCATGGAGGGACAAACCCTTGCATGGCGTGTACCATCGACAAATTGAGGAAGTGGCTGATATGGAAAAGACATACCAGTGGCTGGAAAAGGCTGGACTAAAGGACAGCACAGAGGCGCTACTCATGGCTGCACAAGAACAAGCCCTGAACACCAGAGCAATAGAGGCCGGGGTCTACCACATCAGACAGGACCCCAGGTGTAGGCTGTGTAGAGAAGCCCCTGAAACAGTCCAGCACATCACAGCAGGGTGTAAGATGCTGGCAGGCAAGGCATACATGGAGAGGCATAACCAGGTAGCGGGCATACTGTACAGGAACATCTGTAAAGAGTATGGACTGGAGGTCCCAGGGTCAAGATGGGAGAACCCCCCAAAGGTGACAGAGAACAAACAGGCCAAGATCCTGTGGGACTTCCAGATCCAGACTGACAAGATGGTGATGGCCAATCAGCCTGACATAGTGGTGGTGGATAAACATGAGAAGACAGTGGTGGTGATAGATGTAGCAGTCCCCAGTGATAGCAACATCAGAAAGAAAGAACATGAGAAGCTTGAGAAATACCAAGGGCTGAAAGAGGAGTTAGAGAAAATCTGGAGTGTGAAGGCAACAGTGGTACCAGTAGTGATCGGAGCATTAGGGGCAGTGACCCCCAAGCTGGGAGAATGGCTCCAGCAGATACCAGGAACAACATCAGAGATCTCTGTACAAAAGAGCGCATTGCTAGGAACAGCTAAGATCCTGCGCAGAACCCTCAGGCTCCCAGGCCTCTGGTAGAGGACCCGAGCCTGAAGGAGACACCGCCCACGTGGGGCGAGAGGAACATTTTTTTTTTTTTTTTATATATATATTATTTTATTTTATTTTTTATTTTTTAAACTACCTGTCTTATCCAGCATCCTTCACAGCAGAATGATAGTCTAGCTGCTGGGAAAGTTTGCTTTGCCATACATAACATGTATGATTGAATTGAGTCTATATAAAAATAATAATAATAATAATAATTAAATTGGACATATTTCATCCCCATCCTTCCTACAGACATCAGATTCAGGTGGGCCATCCAATCGGCCCCATTCAGGATGTCGGTATGGAGAGCAGGATTCAGGTCCTGAAGGGTCCGTTCAACCTGCTTCACTTGGCCCAGGACAAGAGGACCCAGTTCCCTTCACCAGGTCTGTGAAGCCATTATCTGATCCAAGCTCACAAAACACAAAACCTGATCATCACTCCCTGTTTTTTCAGACACGACTGTCACAGTTTCCATCGCTGCTGTGCCAAACTTCCCGCCCATCAAGACAGAGGTGCCCACCCACGGTTTCTCGGTAACCGTCCCCAACAACTGCGCCGAAACCGACAGTCATGTCTTCGACCGCCAGCTCCCCCACAGCGCCGTCCAGTTCAGCCCCACCACCCAGTCCCGCACCCCCCCAGACTCCACCTTCTCGGAGAGTTTCAAGGATAGTTCCCAGGAGGTGTGTGTTACCATCCCCCTCTTTCTAAACCCCCTCCTCTTCCTCCTCCTCCTCCTTTCCCTGGCTTCCTTCTCCTTTCCTCTCTCAGATCTCTCCCATCAAACAATAGGATATTCACCTGATCCCATGGAGCCAGCGGTGGGCTCAGCCTTCCCTGGTTTTATTTGAACATGCCAAAATAGCGGCCAGTGTGTTATTATGCCATTGTCTCACCAACACAATAAAGTGCTGTACTTTTCTCCTACAATAGCCAAAGCCCTTTCTCTCTCCTCTTTCTCTTTTTAACCTGGAGGGGAATTACCTTAGAAAAGAGTAACCCAACAAAACCCCTGTACAAGAGGAGGGGTGGGTGGGTGGGAAGAAGCCACTGAAACGAAAAGAAATGAGAATGAAGAGGAGGGAGGGGAGGTGGGGGTCATAAAACCAGCAGTGGAGTAAAAATACCCAAAGGTACAATATGATAAAATGATGATAATTCCTCAGGTTGATTGTAATAATAATAATAATAATAACAATAATGCATTAGATTGATATAGTGCTTTTCTAATAACACATATCAAAACGCATACACTGGATCCATTATTCATTCGCTCTCACATTCTCACTCCATATACATCCACAGTTGCCCTGGGGCAAACTGACAGGAGCGTGGCTGCCAATTCTCACCTGCGGCCCCTCCCACCACCACTGAACATTCATACACCAATCAGTACGTTTACATGCACTAAGAGAAATTTGACCAATTACCTTCGTTCAGTTAAAATCTTTAATTTTCAAAGCCGTATACAATATAAAACTTAGTCAGACTGTAGTCAAACCCAACTGGAATTTTTGTAACCAGATTATTGGTGCCAAATAATGTGGTTCTAAATCCAGCTTTTTTTGGCAGGTATATGCAAACCATGGTTAGCCTGATTATTGACTGACCTAGACACGCCCCCTTTCAGGGAATGACTAGATTTCAATTCAATTCTTTATTTATTTCAGACAGTATAAGAACCTACATGTCCATATATGTAAAATAAACTAGAGTCACAGTATGATGAAAAGACGGTAGCAGAAGGAGACAACAAAGAACAACAACAATAATGAAGACATGGCGAACAGTGGCCCATCTGTGGACTTTGAATAGTATAGAATAGAAGTACTGTATTAATCTCACAGTTGGGACATTGCTTCGTAATAACAGCAGCATTCACATACAAAGAAAACAGACAAACAGTGAGGTGCAAAACAAAGCAAGTAGGATCCAATGGCACATTAAAATGTAAATACAGATAACTGTAGAGCAGAGTGAAGTAGTAAATAATGTACTTATTATAATAATGTGGTATTATTTATTATTTACAGAAAGTGCTTCGTGTAAAACAGAAATAAAATGTGTGATTATGATTTATTAATGTGACATGGTGTGAAAGGTCATGTAGTGTGTAGCGTTACCTAGTGTCTGGGTGTCGAACATACTTCACTCAATAAACCTAAAAAAGTTTGCTTAAGGAGCGCTACCTGGACTCAAAATAAGCAATAATAATTAGAGGTGCTCTATTGGATAGGGAAAAAGCAAGACAAAAAAGAAAGAAAAATTCCAAGGCACTCTCTTATAAGTGAAAATTAAAAAGCCTTTATTAACTTTGCTTGGTTACAAAAACCTATAAAAAATCATATAAAAACCCCAACACGTTTCGGCATCATAGCCTTCATCAGGGAGTCAATACTTCACTCAATAATTGGATTCTCTTGGATAATTGGATTTCTAAGAAACTCCAGTTAAATCCTTATCTGTGTTATTGACAATAGTTGAGCTTAGATGTTGTTAGGAATTTCGTGTTCATTGATTGGAAGCTCCAAAGACGAATCGGGGTTCAAACAAAAATTAAGTCCAGTCAAAGATGAGTTCTGGATTCCATTGGTTTCAAATTAACAATTTATTATTTATTAAAGAAAATACAATAATCAGCTGATTCCACTGAATCACATGGAGAGGTCAGGTTCACCTCCCCAAATCCCCCGAATCTCCCACAAACCCTTGACAGTATCTTCTGGGTGTCTCTACCCCAAACACATGGGTTGGACTTTGCAGCGTCATTGGATCTGATCGGGCCACGACCTGGTGACGGGTCTGGCCAACCTCAGCTCTCACGCCGTTTACCTCCTGTAAATGTTCATGTGTGACTGTGTGCTTTGTGTCAGTTCCAAAAACATTTTAGACTCCACCTGGGTACATAGTCAAAAAATGGTCTTCCCAGGACAGATGCACCATGAGAATACTGGGAGAGTGCTGCTGAGGACAATAACATAATGTTGTCAACACATAATATCAATCATATATAATAATATATGAATCATATGAACTACCAGTTACTAAAAATACTATCAATGTGGATGTAAACATATTGATTGTGAGACGCAGGACTAAAATGTCTGTCCAAAGACACAATGACACATGACTAGGACAGAGCGAGATTCAAACTGCCAACCCTTCAGTTATTGGACAAACCGCTCTCCTTCCTGAGCCATGGCCGCTCTTCTAATTGTGATTGTGTAAATATTTGTGCTGTGTAGCGTCCTTTCTGTGTCTTACTTTTCACTGTCTGTCTTTTTGTGCGGCGCAGGTGTTTAGCTTCCCAGGGGATCTCCAGTTACGTATGGCCTCCATGACGCCCGAGGACTACACTCACTTTGACACCGTGCCGGGGTAAGCCACGCTGCAGTCGTCCACCACCACCCGGCTTTCACCGCCGTTCCGCCTTTCAGTTGTGACACAACGCTGTAGAATGGGCCTCATTCAGCCCCAGTCACAGGGGAGACACCAGACTCCCCAGTGTGTGAAAGACTAGAGTCTGCGCACGGCCTTACCTGGCCTCGCTCAACAGCGCACTGATTTTAGGTCACTGTTCAGAACGGCTGCAGCATCAAAATAAAGCATCAAGTTCCATCTGGCAATTAATATTCAACCTAAGTGTTTACTGTGAGCTTTGTGAATGTCACCAATTCATCAATAGCACTTTAAATAGACAGAGCTGAAGTTTATTAATACAATGCTAAAAAAAAAAAAAAAAAAAGTACAGTCATGGCCGATAATTATGGCAATGACACAGGTTTTTTTTTTAAATTTTTGCAAACTATAGTTTTTCACATTAGTTTCTCAGGTAGACTGGAGAACAATGATGAGAATGAAATAGAAAAGAATAAAATAGAACAGGGAAGCAAAACCATCTTTTGTAAAGGGTACTTCACAATCTATCAGGATTGGACATGTATGGTTCTTAATTTAAGGCAAGGTAAAAGTATTTGTGCAGCACTATTCATACACACAGTAACATAAAGTACTTTACAGAAGCATAATTAAGGACAAATATGTAACAACAGTACAAGTCATTTGGGAGCAATAAGAAGATTGGTGGATACAAACTATTGCATGATTACAACAACAATGTGGGACTATTAAAAGTAGATAATATAGATATTGAATGTTTAAGACCAAAACGCATGTTTGGACAGATGTAGAACAATTCAAAGTTTATTTTTGCAATCTGAAAAAAAGTTTCATTATGAACCTTTACAGTTGTTTCTCATAATACATATGTATGCTAAAAAAAAACTACATGTCCCTTTTTTCTTTTTTACTAAAACACAGACACAGTTTTAAGCGTTTATTATTTATAATAATGATAAACTGAGTTGAGCGACATGGTGGTGTAGTGGATAACACTTGTGAAGAAAGTCCTGGGTTTGATTCCAACACCAGTTGGTGGGACCTTTCTGTGTGGGATTACATGTTATCTGTCTGGGTTTTGTCAGAGTACTCTCTGGCTTCCTCACAACTTTCAAAGACATGAACTAATAGGTTAAATTGTTACTCTAAAAATGACCCATAGGTGTGAATGTGAGAGTGACTGTTTGTCTCTATGTGTTCAGCCCTGAGATGAACTGGAGACTTGTCCAGGGTGAACGCCGCCTTCGCCCTTAAGTAACTGGGATAGGCTCCATGTGACCCTAGTGAGGATAAAGCAGGTTCAGACACTGGATGGATGATGATGATGGATAATTAAAAAAAAGTTGTTTCTGAAAACAAAAGTACAAAGGAATTGGTAAATTGACAAAAAAACAACACATTTTTTGACACTTTTATTGAAAGACAACTAGACCACCTGTTGAACGCAAAGTCTTAAAGGGCAAAGATAGCTTACCTTATTATTCCCTCTGTTTTTGTTTTTTTTAAACTCTATGTTAGGAACAACTTTGAGTACACCCTGGAGGCCTCCAAGTCCCTACGTCAGAAAACGGGTGACGGAACAATGACGTACCTCAACAAGGGCCAGTTTTACCCGATCACTCTGAGGGAGGTGGACAGTAAGGGCATGCAGCAGCCCATCACTAAAGTCAGGGTAAGAGCGGAGAAGGAAATAAAACCCAAATCAAACAACACTGTCAGCGCCATGAGGCTTACTGCTGTGTGTTTTATCTGTTAACAGAGCGTGGTGATGGTGGTGTTTGGTGAGGAGAAGTGCAGGGACGACCAACTGAAACACTGGAAATACTGGCACTCCAGACAACACACAGCCAAACAGAGGTGTCTGGACATCGGTGAGAACAGCAGACGTTTAGATTTAAGACTTGAATGGACCAGTGACTCATCTGACAGAATAGAATAGAATAGAATAGCCTTTATTGTTATTGTGTGTACAGTAAAATTTAGTGTTACTCCAGTTAGTGCAACAATATGAATTAAAGAAAAAAAAATACTTCAGAAACTAAGAGAAATGTGAATATATAAAATTGCAAAAACTAAAAACAAGATAAGAAGATATATTACATTTTACAAAAAGTAAAATAGAACAGAACAAAATGTAGAATAAAAGTGAAAGGAAGTGGTACCAGACACAACAAACCCTGCCCCTAGTAAACATTTGAGCTTTTAATGGACATCCCTCCCTCTAAATGTGAGACGATAAGTTTGACCTTTCAAGGTTGCTCAAGGTCAAAGGTCATGATGCCATTTTGAGGCCCATGGTATGTTTCCTATCCGTCAACAATAGTAGCTAAGCATCTATTTCCACTGGTTTTTCCGTTATAGTCTATTTTAGTTTTGTAGATATTGACCAATTGACCCCTGACCTCTTTGGTCAATAATGGGTCAGAATCTATACACACAAGATGCAGAAATGAGAGACCAACATGTTGGTGCTCAGTGAAAGTCTGTAAGATGAATAGGACTTGTATTGTGTGCTTGAGCTTGACCTTTGACCTAGAGTCTTCAAATTTGACCTTCAAGGTTCTGATGTCAATGCACATCAACAGTGAGAGAAAAAAGAGACTAAATGCAAAGCTGAGTAGACAGGGATGATGAGAAATTCCCTATTTTTGATCACTGTGGAAAACATATTTTTTGTGACCTTTGACCTATATTCACCAAAATGTTCTATGATCTATTCTGGATAACCTGGCATCTTTGCTGAAAATTTCACTGACATTGCTCCAGTAGTTTTGGCATAAAGTTGCTAGCTAAGAAACAAACAAACAAATGGACAAAAAAAACAACCAAGATAAAATAAATAAGATAAATAATCTATTTTCAATGTTCTGCTGCAGGTTTGGACCACAAAAAGATTTCTAAAGTGTGTTTTGTTTTTACAACTTTATCATTTATGAGTATATTTTAGATACATTCATGACACAAGAATATTACCCCTCCTCATATTACCCGCATACATGCATAGAGCCTTCAACAGACAGAGCAACAAAAATAATAAGAAAAATAAAGATTATAAAAACAATGAAGAAGAAAAAAGAGATTCTACTGTTTTAGCTTTTGTCTAAAAAATTTTCTTATGTTTATTTTTTCCAGCCGACTACAAGGAGAGCTTCAACACCATCGGAAACATTGAAGAGATTTCATATAACGCCATTTCCTTTACTTGGGACACCAATGAGGAAGCTAAAGTAAGATGATTAAAACTAAATGCCGCTTTAAAAGTCTCACTGAACATGTTCTAAACATGAGCATGTGTTTATGAGGGTGTGTTGAACTGCATTTTGTAATAAACGTCCAAAATGTAAGAACTGTGTTATTTTAATTCTGTAATAAACTGTCCTGAAACATTGAACATTTCCATCAAACAAAAAAAAAAGAAAAAAAGAGGAATTATCCACTATATTCTCTGTTAATTCAATAGTGTAGTGATAATAATTGGTAAGGACTGCTACTAGGCTAATACAAGGCAAATGTATATGTATAATAATAATAATAATAATAATAATAAACTTTATTTATATAGCACCTTTCATACAAAAACTGTAGCCCAAAGTGCTTCACATTGTATAATAAATACATGACGATTTGATTGCACAAAATTATATAATTACAAAAGCACAAGATAAACTGATTATACATACATTATAATATTTCAATAAAATAAATAAGAAATATTTGATTACAAACAAAATATAAAGAATAAAGAATGGGATCACATGCATTAAAAGACAATTAAAATAAGAGACATAAAACATTTAAAAGACAATTAATAATGTCAGTCAAAGCTCCAGTGAACAGTAAAGTTTTCAGTTGGATTTAAATGAACTGACAGTTTTTCTCAGACCTCAGGTATTCAGGAAGTTTAGAACAACTGAATGATGCTTCACTTTGTTTGGTTCTGGTTTTGGGAACACACAGTAAACCTGTCTCTCATGACCTATGACCTCAGGGCTCTGGATGCTTCATATGGAACCAGTGCTTTATAGACCAGGAGTAAGATTTAGAATTCTAACCTTTGACCCAGAGGAAGTAAATGTAATACAGACTCGCTTTGTATAAATAAAATGTAATTAACAAAAATAATAATAATTCTAAAGCAGAATGTATTATTATTATTATTATTATTGTTATTATTATTATTATTATTATTATTATTATTATTATTATTATTATTATTATTATTATTATTATTATTATTATTATTATTATTATTATTCTTACATAATGCACCATGTCAATACATATTCAAGAAAATAAACTTGCAAGTGCATTGTGTAATAATCTCCTCAAATTGTAATAATTTATTGCATAATGCAGCAACATTTATTCCAAATCGCAGCAGTTTATTACAAAATAAACATTGATGACAGTTTGTTACAAAGTGCAGCTCAACACAGAGTCTGTTCATGTGAAAACACGCACTCACTGTTCACACGTTCAGCGCTTTTTTATTATAGAATGATGCAACTTCCTGGTCTTAATATGAGCCTTGAACAAACTGAAGACCATTGGTTAAAAATAGACTGAGGTGGAAAGTGGGAAAAACCACAGTTAATACTCCAGGTGTTGACATCATCCACTTTGTTCACTGTGATCCTTCAAAACAGTCGTTGAGGCAAAATGGGGGTTGAATTAAAGATAAGGGTGGCGTCATACTGTGCTTCCTCCCCCATTGGGTTGTGCAGAGGACATGAAGGAGCAGTGCAGGGACGGTCCAATGCTTTTCTGGGCCTGGGAGCAAAACCATTGCGTAAGCCCCCCCCCCCCCTACTGCCAGTCTGTTGTCTGTGTTAGAATCCTAAGAGAGGGTGAGGGATGGTGGTGACAACACAGCTTTTTAATCCCTTTTTTTAAAGTAATTGTTGTCTGCCAATTGGGGGATTTCCAATGTACAGGAAGACGCAAAACTGAAAATGTAAGTTTTTTATTATTATTTCTTCACTTTCATTTTAATGGAGATCCTCTTGTGTGTGTGTGTGTGTGTGTTTAAAAGTAAAGTATTTTATTTGTAATTATACACTGTTGTCCTCTGCATTTAACTCATCATTGACACCATTGGGGTGCCTGTAAGGAGCAGTGGGCAGCCGTAAGTAGCGCCCGGGGACCCTTCTCACACCATAGAGTTAAGCTAATGCTCAGAGTCACCTGGCTGGAGGATTTTATGTTTTTGGGTGATGGGTTAAACTGGAGCACCCGGAGGAAACTCATCCAGACATGGGGAGAGAAACATGTAAACTCCACACAGAGGTGTGTGTGTGTGTGTGTGTGTGTGTGTGTGTGTCCTCCTCTTTGCTCATACTTTCTTGACTGGTCCAACCTGCCTGTCATCCCTATTGTGACGCTAACCCTACTGCTACGTTGAGGCATTTCCGTGCACCTGACAGGACAGACAGACTTAAGGAATGAGGAAACTCAGCAGGGGGTCAGACTGTTCAAGGCTGAATTCCAGTCCGGTTCTATCTAATGGTGATTTACCTTATACGACTCCTCTTTAGTTTCCAGCTCTTTGGGCTACACACAGTCACATGCACAAACACCGTTCGCACAAACACACACCAGGATGTGGGTCTAACTGCCGCATGACTCGAGGCCTGTGTCCATAGGATGTTCATCCGTGTGTGTGTTCATTACTTGACTCTGTGTGTGTTTTTGTGAGCACCGCCCCGCTGCGGTGGTTAAACCTCTCATCAGCGAGGTGTTAGATGACAGATAAAGATATGTGTGTGTGACAGAGCAGGTGTGTGTGGTTTGCCCCCAGCTGTAGCACAAATAGACTTGTTGTATTTGTTGTATTTGCAAAGGGCAGCCCTCGCCTTATGTTTACCTGCTCTAGGGTATTTGCAGAAACGACCACAAAAACGTATTTTGGATAACAATTATTTTTTTTAACCACTATCACTTGTTCATTTTTCTACTATCACTAGTATCACTATTATCACTACTATCACTATTATCACTACTATCACTACTATCACTATTATCACTATTATCACTACTATCACTAGTATCACTATTATCACTATTATCACTACTATCACTACTATCACTATTATCACTACTATCACTACTGTCACTACTATCACCACTGTCACCACTGTCACCACTGTCACCACTGTCACCACTGTCACCACTGTCACCACTGTCACCACTGTCACCACTGTCACCACTGTCACCACTATCACCACTATCACCACTATCACCACTATCACCACTATCACCACTGTCACCACTGTCACCACTGTCACTACTATCACCACTATCACCACTATCACCACTATCACCACTATCACCACTATCACTACTATCACTACTATCACTACTATCACCACTATCACCACTATCACTACTATCACTACTATCACTACAATCACTACTATCACCACTATCACCACTATCACCGGTATCACCGGTATCACTACTATCACCACTATCACCACTATCACCACTATCACCACTATCACCACTATCACCACTATCACCACTATCACCACTATCACCGGTATCACCGGTATCACTACTATCACCACTATCACCACTATCACCACTATCACCACTATCACCACTATCACCACTATCACCACTGTCACCACTGTCACCACTGTCACCACTGTCACCACTGTCACCACTGTCACCACTGTCACTACTGTCACTACTATCACTACTGTCACTACTGTCACCACTATCACTACTATCACTACTGTCACTACTGTCACTACTATCACTACTATCACCAGTATTACACTCGAGTTTATCTCTTATATAAGATTTTTTTCAACATAAATCCCAAAGTTCTTAGTAAAAAAATAAAGAGGTTTTGAAGTTGAAATAGGACGCCTTTCCCATTAAAGGTGTCGTTCTGCTGAAAAGTGCTTTTCCAGGCTCCTTTTGGAATTTGATGGGTCACTCCGAGTTACCAACACATGCTACGTTTGCTGCGTGGTGTGTTCCCTCCACTGGCTCTATTTCCCATTCATAGAAACCAGCCACTCAGAAAAAGCTTGTCCACAATACCTCATGTAAATTTTAGCGTCACCCACGTGGGATTAAGCCCGTCCCTGATTGCAGCAAACCTGAAGTAGCATTAGCATTAGCATCTACAAGAGAAGACTGCTCCACACTGAACAAACTTGAAAAAACTGTCAGATCAAACTGGTTCATGTTTTCTTTGTGGAAATAAAGCCTGGGTTTTTTCCCCCCTGGACGTTTTCAAAACAAGCAACGGCACGAAACCTAGCTGTATGTTACTCTGGGATGGTAAACACACACACAGAGTGAGAGGAGAGGGGGGGGGGTGTTCCTTCACGCATTAATTCTCTGAGCCAATCAGAGACGCCTCATCACCACGTCATGGATATGTATGAAAAACTACCTGTAAACTCTGTTGTTCCACCTAACGTCATTTTTCTACTGTTCAAAAACAAAGCAACCTGGACATTTTTAAATAGAACCAACACACAATGTATTAAATAATAATGGAGAACACAACAATATTAATGAAATAAGTGTGGAATGACTCCTTTAAATGTAACTGCACTATATGTGTTCAGTTCAGGAGTGAACTTCTGCAGAACCCATGATCTGTTGAGTGTTTTAGAAACACTCCACTGTGAGAGTGTGTGGTGTTGACACAATGGTTGCCTGTTTTCAGTATAAGCAGTAACAAGACAAAGGAGCATCTCTGCATGAGGGGGGGTGGGGAGAGAGAGCATGTAATTACCAGAGTTAGCCAATAGAGGGCAACACAGAACACTGGATGAGTTAAGGATGCAACTGAGCAGTGAATGTCTGTGTGTATTTATTTAATGAATATTTTTTTACTTTCTTGGTATGTCAGTTTAACTTTGTATGAATGTGTTTGTGCATGTGAAGATGATAAGTGACATGAACTAATCCAAGGGACTTATGTTGATAGGAAGTTAAACCATAGACTGTTTTGTGGAGAAGGGGTGGGATTAAATACGTGTGACTTCCTCCCACTTCTTTTTGAATATTCAAATGAAACCACGTTTTGTTTTTAGTTTGTTTTCACTAGCGGGGACTGAATGGGATTGTTTTGTTTATTGCATATTTGAATTAAACTGAACTGAAGAGTGAAATGTGTACTATATATACTGTTGCTTTTTACAGTAAATAACAATGTTGTTTGGAAATGACATATTTCTCAACCAAGGTTATAATGGATTTAGATTTTCCATTATAGTTTAATTTTATTTTTTACTGTTTTGTCTCTAATTCAGTTAGTTTTAATTAGTTTTTAGAGAAGGATTCCTGATTTTTATTAGCATTTTTCCCTAAATTCTTAGTTTATATATTATCTTCCTTACTGTTGTGTTCAAATAAATCCCATACAGGACTCTTTCTGCTGCTTTCACTTTACTTTCTATGTTTCCAGGTAAAGTGAGGACTAGAAGACAAACCCAAACATGTGACAAACTTTAAAGTGTCGTACGGTGCCACCAGTTAAAATTGGTTAAGCATAATAAATAAATTTCATATCAATCCGACATTGACAAAGATGAAAACAAAGGGAATTTGGGCCAAAATTTAGTCGTTTTGTAAACATACAATACAGTTGTAGTTAGTTATTGTTTTTTGCTTTTTGATCATAGTGTTGATTTATTTCAATTAACGGAAATTATTTTTGAACTCTAGATTTTGTCATTTCATTTGTTTTCATTAATGATAAAAAACCTTGGTCTGAAGATTGTAAAGTAATGACTGAAACCATTTGTGTCTTGTTTCACATATTTTTATTAGAATCTAATAACAAAACACACACTAGACGTATGCTTCTTTTTTGTTTTGTTTTACAGTGTAAAGGAGTCAACAAATGTAACTAAAACAAACAATCAGTAAGTTATATGAAAGGAAGAATATAGGATGAAACAAACAAATTAACTGGAAAAAAAGGAAGAAAAAAAATGTAAACATTAAGAATAAACACCAAGAACATAAATAAACGTCGGTCATAATTCAAAGTGGTCTGGCTGCATTTACAATCTGGATAAATAAAGGTTCCATTTAATGTCAGAAAAAGTTTATGCTTGTCTCAATATGTTCCACGTCACCTTTCTCCCCTCATCCTCATCTTCATCTTCCTCTTCCTCTGTGCAGATCTTCGTCTCCGTCAACTGTCTGAGTACAGACTTCTCGTCTCAGAAAGGTGTGAAAGGACTTCCACTGAACCTGCAGATCGACACGTACAGCTACAACAACCGCAGCAACAAACCCATTCACCGCGCCTACTGCCAGATTAAAGTCTTCTGTGACAAAGGAGCTGAGAGGAAGATCCGAGACGAGGAGAGGAAACAGTCCCGTAGGAAAGGCAAAGTGACCGAACACAACCCCACCTTGGCCTGTGAGTCCTTTGACAGAAGCTCACTTTGTCATTTGTGTCACCCTGTGCCCTTCATCAATCAAATACACTGAGAAAAAAACATCTGTATTTTTGTTATTTCTAGTCACACACTGTAAACCCTGAATAAGTTGGTAGAACTAAATAAAATTCAAGATTCAAGATGTCTTTATTGTCACTGAGCATTTGCATGTCAGTGAAATTTTCAGTGCAACCCCCGTGTAAAAGATAACAAAATGAGACAAGATAAACCAACTGGCATGCAATAAAAACAGAATAGAATAAGATAAAATAAAATGAGATAAATAGAATTATGTGCAAATACGAGAGAAAATATATATATATAATATATATATGTCTGTATGTGTATATATACGTTGTGCATATGTATATGAAGAGTTCATTTGCAAAAACAGATAACTCCATTTTTCTTTTTTTTCACAAAATGTCATTTTTTACTCTACATTCCACAGATAATACTGATTTATTTGATATATTATTTATTTCATTTGGTAATATCCACTAAATTGAATAAATAATATATCAAATCAATGAGTATTACCTGGAATGTAGAGTAAAAAATGCAATTTTCTGAAAAAAACGAAAAATGGAGTTATCTGTTTTTGCAAATGAACTCTTCATATATACACTAAGGTGCGGTTGCGTGGATGGCGAAGATAATCGATTTATTCAATTATTTTAAGTTGACGAACTTAAAAAATCTAATTTTCCAGAAGTTATAATTTAGATTACATGCAACTTAATCCGTCTGATAATAGGATTAAGTTGATTAAGGAACAAATGATGATCCGGAAGAGATCCTGGATTCTGGATCACTTTGAAATTTTATATTGCAGTAAATGGAGAGTACTTTTCAAAGTGATCCAGAATCCAGGATCTCTTCTGGATCATCACCAAAATCGAATCATTTGTTCCTTGTGACACCCCCAACATGTCATAATATTCTCATCAAGATCCGTCCATAACTTTTTGAGTTATCTTGCTAACTAACAGACAAACCCTGGCAAAAACATAAACTCCTTGGCGAAGATAATTAACATAATTAATATGTTCAGCAGTAGGTAGTCCTTGAATCTGGAAAAAAATTACCCTGGAAAGTCCTTGAATTTGATATTAACCAAGGTGTGGGAACCCTGAATAAGACACTAATTAACACAAGCTATTTGTACAACATGTACGAGACAAATATTGTTGATATAAATACAATAAATATATATATACAGTATATGTAAACCAGATGTGTATCATATTGTGAAACTCAAATTCTTTGTTATTCATTAAGGAGTTCATTGTTTCTACCCAAAAAAGCTTAATTATTCCATTTAAAAAAAAAAAAATCTAAATCTGACCAGATGTATTTTTCTCATCTCTAGTTTAAATATCTCATTATAATTAAAATAAGACAGAAACCCCTAAAGAGGAACTTTTAGTAGATCTGGAAAAACTGATTTGAATTAATAATTTTCACTTCCATTGGCAGATTTTTTATTTTTTTTTACTCTATTCAAGCAAAAATACCTTGAACTTATTTTCCTTAAACCTTGTTTTTAAATGACAATTTTTTCCAGTGTAATATTTTTTTATCCTGATAAGATCTTCCAGCTTTTCTTGAAGAATGACACACATTCAGTTCCATGAAATCAGTCAAATACAGATGAGTATTTTCCTTCCAGTTGTGGATGTTAAAGTCCCCATCCTCCAGAAACGTAACGATGTGACCATTTTCAAAATGATGACTGACCTGGAGACACAGCCGGTCCTTTTCATCCCTGACATCCACTTCTCCAGCTACCAGCGACATGTAAGTACCAAAAACACCCGACAAAGCACAGACTTACACCTGGGTTATAGATGTAAACAATTAATTAACTATCAATTAATTGTTGATACAAATGTGCTTGATTAAATGACGTTAATTGTCATTTAATTGCTCTTCTCCACAGTAGTGTTTGTGTGGACAGTATGGGGGCGCCACTGCCTAACCTGGCATTAGGAGGTAGTTTTAATACTATGGGGGCAGGGGGCAGGGGGCAGGGGGCAATCCCAAAAGCAAATCTATCTATCAATCAAATTTATTTATATATCGCATTTAAAAAGATCCACAGGAGAAACCAAAGTGATGGTCATGAACATGGGGAAAATAAGTAAAAAAAAAAAAACATAAGAAAAAGAAAAGTATGACAGAAAGTGATGCCGAGACACCCCCCCCCCTACACACACACACACACACACACACACAACTATGCTCCATCATGTCAGACAAAGTCATAAAAACTAATTTCTTCCAAACTGTTGCTCTTCAGATCCATTTATTTAGTTTTTCTGCAGAATTCAACTCCATACTTTCATGACCTGAACAGTTTCCAAATGGTTCAATACATTCGTCATTTAGAAATACAACATGTTTTTTTTTCATGAAATATATAATCAATATTTAGCTTTTATTGCTAGACACTATTTAAATAGAAATTCAGGTTCTCAGGAAAACCATCACTTACACTGGTCGATAAGTAAAATACTTCCGGAATAAAACAAATGAAATGTTCCCACATGTGTGTTAGCGATAAAGAAAACTAAAGTCTTAAATGATGGTTGGTTCAAGTTTCCAAGATAAGTCTGGGGTCAACATGTGAAAATTTGACTTTTCATTTAATTAATATGTTTGTTCATTTCTGTTAATTTTACTGAATATTTGTTAGTTTTGTTCATTTTACTGAATATTTTGTTTATTTTTGTTAATTTTCTTGATTCTTTTGTTCATTTCTGGTCATCTTTAATACTGTCCAATAACACTGGTCGACAAAATGAACTAAAACTAATGAAATGTTCCCACATGTGTGTTAGTGATAAAGAAAACTAAAGTCTTAAATGATGGTTGGTTCAAGTTTCCAAGATAAGTCTGGGGTCAACATGTGAAATTGTTAGAATCTATTGTATACATGAACATAAACCATCATATATGTGGAATAACACACCATCATATATATTAAAAACATGAACTAACCAGCACTGAAGTCATATGTTTTATGATTCATCTGATTAAATTATGTAAGATTTAACACATTTAATGTCTGAAGAAGATACTTCCTAAAAAATGTATGGAGCAGCGTTATCAATTAATCATTCATCATTGATCGATAAGGTCAACCAACTAATGATAAATGGATGAATGTAACCTGGATAGTTGTACAGTTTTATAATGTGTGGAGTAGCATCTTGATTTGTGTTCCATTTACGTCCTGCTCAGAGCGTCGTAGGTGGTCCGTGAACAGTTTGTTTTCCTGTTGCCGCCCCCTCAACAACCAGCCAGGTCGAAGTGACCCGCTCGCAGCTTGGCAGTAACACACAGTTCTGTTTTTTTGGAGCTCTGTTACTGATACTGAGGCCCAGATAGTGATGGCCGGCTTTCAAAGTGCTTACTCACAAGATGAATCATTCAGCAGTGGCGCAAAACAAATCATCACTCCTGCAGATTTTACCCCCACATATACACGTTTGCAAAAGAAAGAGGTAGATTTACAGACGGGGGTTGTTTGGAGTCTTGTACATGATGTGTGGACGGTGTTGAAGGGTCCAGAAGTAAATACCTATGTGTGATGTGTCAGGGTTTTTTTTATTATAACTTTATTTATAGAGTATTTCAGCATTTTTGACAGACAATGGTGATGCGTAGAAGGAGTGCAGACATAGACTGCCACACCTGAGTGTTGACTACCTACACACACACACACACACACACACACACACACACACACACACACACACCCAAGGCCAATGACCCACCATCTAAACAAAAAACGAAGAAAAAATTGAGAAAAGAGTTCACCCAGAAGGACAAAAAAAGGGGGGGGTGGCAACAAAAAAATACATATACGCACAATATATGTTTTTATTTATTTATTTTTAAACAAACAAACAGACTGGTATTGTGGTCTGTTTGTTTGTCTGTCTGATTTTAAGCATCTATACACAAAAACTACTGGACCAATTTCCCTGAAATTCTCAGGATATGTACAAGGTGGTCCAGAATAGATCCCATTAAATTTTAGTGAATATAGGTCAAAGGTCAAGGTCGCAGTCAACAAAAAATGTGTTTTAGCAATGATAAGAGATGGGGGCCAATGAGGTCAAATGTGTGTGAGGGGGGTGGGGTTTGTTGTGCCTGGCACCACTTCTTATTTATTTATTTATTTTAATTCTTGCAGAAGAAGAACAAGATTATTTATTTGTTTTTATGGTTTTTTAAATTGTTGCATAATTGTAAAAAAAAAAGGGTGGAGGGGTTTCGACAAAAAATACATATGCACTCAAAATATAAATCAAGTGGAAATAAATATATAACATTACCTTTTGCACTGACTGATTTATTTATTTTTTATTACAGTAATAGGTTTCTTACTTGTATGCAGATTTTTATATATTATAGAAAGGTTTATACTGTCATTTATTACTTGTCAAACTATTGGACTGGAGCTGTACCACAAGTTTCTTTGTATCAACATACAATGACAATAAAGGCATTCTATTCTATTCTATTCTATTCTATTCTATTCTATTCTATTCTATTCTATTCTATTCTATTCTATTCTAAAATACACAGTACAAAATAAAAGAATAAGTGCTCGTATTGATCCTCCAACTCCAAAGAAAGGTTTAATGAATGTATGTAGTTTTAAAAACTGATCCCATGTAGCATAAAATAATTAAACTTTAAGTGAAATTAGCCTTTAAGTGTAAACCTGAGTTTGTCAACGTTCAGATTATGGAGCACCTCATGAATCAAAGGAGAATGTGAAGAGGGATTAGGGAGTTTATTTGTTAAGTTTTTATCAGTGTTTCCTTCTGGACTCTGAGCTCTGCCTCTGAACACGTCACATGGGGCTTATACAGGAAGGATGACTTTTGACTTTTATCTGAGGCCATTTTTTTGTTGCTTTTTTTTTGCGTGATAATATTTTACCCCATTGACAAATCTGAAAGTTTGTAACCTAGGAGTGCCCCCTGCTGGTTAAACTATGTACGCACCTGCTCCAACACACGGTGTCAATGAAATTTGTGTCCAAGCCTCAGTAAATTGACTTTGTTTGCAGTGACACTCAGAGGCAGGGCAGGTTATTTTTAGTGTTGGCTGCTGACATTGAACCTTCCTGAACTCTCTGAGGCCACACGATCAGTTTCTGATAAACCCTGGGTTCCCTCCCAGAATAGATTTCTATTCACAGCAAAGCCTCAAATCAATAATGTTAACTGGATAAAAGGTCCTAAAAAAAAAACACGAGCTTTTCAGTGCTAAAAACAAACAAACAAACAAACTTGAAACCAAAGTTCAAGACTGTTTTTTGTTTGTTTGTTTTTTTACTTTACTGTAGAACCAAACCAGCCTACAAAATACAGAGCATTGAAACAGTCTGACCTTTTTAACCTTTGTACTCAGAGGCTTAAATAAAACATCAAGAGGCTTTTATCTTATTTTGCATTTCAAACAAAAACTAATGCAGTGCCACGTTTTCTATCACAAATTTAAGATTCACACAAATTATTCTGTAATCCTCATCATAGTGGCACTGTGATCTGTTTGAAAGTAAATTAATAAGAAATGTATTTGTTCATTTTTCTAGTCAGATACAAGTAGAATAAAAGTGGTGGAATGGTGCATTTGTGTCACAGAATTATATTCTTTCAACATGTAATAGTTTACCTTACCTCTCAGAGTGTTTTTCTACTTGTTTAATGTATTTTAATGCACACTGACACTTTAGTGTATTTGCACTTTTCAAGTAATGAAGTGAAAATTTTATTTTATTATCCATGGTGTGTATTTTACATGTTGTTTATATATATATATATATATAGTTTTTTATATTTTCTTTTATAATGTCTTTTTAATTGTCTTCTATTGTCTTTTATGACATGGTTCTGATGAGATGCTGCTAAATGACATTTCATTGTATTCAAAATGACAATAAAGTTCTATTCTATTCTATAACAAATGTTAAGAATGTGATCTGAGGTTCTCCTGTACAGGGGTTGATTTTTCTCTTTTCTCTCTTCGTTTTTGCAGCCTTTCTCAACAGAAGATGGAGAGGACAGGTGAGTTCACCCAAACCCCGAGTTCACAGTTAATCTTTTCACACTTGATTTTTATAGTTCTCACTGAGACCACCTTTGGCTCCTTCCTAGTAAAAGCCATATGGAGATGCAGATGTTATTTGTAGAAAATGCCTGCGTGCACTCATTCACTTGTGTGTTTTATAGCCAATAAACTGGTTGTTAAGAACCTTTTAAGCAGTAATTTGTGTATTTGCGTCCATTGCAGCTCAGGTATGAAGAGGTTGCCCTTCACTGACGATGACTTCGGCGCCCCTTCGAACAAGATGATCAGGGTGGATGAGCCGAAGAAAGGTATGTCTCCAGGGGAGGTGTGTGTGTGTGTGTGTGTGTCTAAGTGCAGGGGGTGGGGGGCTATGCTTAGACTGCTCACATGCTGATCAGGGGTGTCGCACTGGTGCTTTTTTCTTAGGGCCAAATCGGCATGGAAAAGTGTTTGCACATGCACATGTGTGTTTGCTGTGGTTGGCCCCTGAACGCACCCACCCCCACTCCCCTCCCCCTCCTCAGTCTCTAGGCCATGTGATTATTCCAAGTCTTTCAAAACACATGCACGTGCCCAAGGCCCAACAAAATACCACTGATCATTCCACAAACACACACAAATTGTGCCCTTTACCCTGTTTCCTCGTCAGTCCGCAGGCCTTTTCTATTCTACACTATACAGTTACTACAGCTGTCAAAATCAGATTTAATCAGATTAGTCATAAGGTTTTGCTTTGAATTAATATGGATTAATCATGATCACAAAACACTTTGTCACTTTAACTGTTCTGTCTTGTTTTAGTTTTTTTTTTTTTTACTCAAATTCCCCACAAAATGCACAAAAATATACAAAGAAATACACAAAATGCAGAAGAAAAAAATACAAAACATGCTAAAATCCACTAAAATTCACCCCCAAAAATATGTATAAAAAGTAGTGAACTATTCAAAACATATTTAAAAATGTAGAAAAAGCCAAAAAATGTTTAATGAAATATCCAAAACATGCAAAAATATGAATGTAGTATATATGCAGTTAACATATGTGCAGTTTATTCAACAGTTTCAACAAAACAACTGCAAATAACTGTTCCATTTAATTGCACAACAATTTTACTCAGATTAATCATGATGATGTATTAATTTGAATTAATTAATATTGACAGCCGTAGTAATTACAGAACTTAAATTGTTTTCCGCTCTGCTTAAATACTTCTACATATCCTCACAATCTCTAATGGATCAAAAGAGATGAATTTAGTCAATTCCAATTTTAAAAGGATTTTTCCGAGAAGGAAAATGACCAAACGAGTAACTTCTGAAAAAACAAATTTTATCCTTTAATGAAAAACAGAACGGCTCTTGTCTTCTGTCGAGTCCATGGGTTCTTGAAGATGGTAAACAATGTAGGAGAATCTATTTCGAGCCTGATCTATTTTGAGAGGAGCGACTGTAGTGAATGAGAGGCAGGACCGTGTTGTTTATGTCTGACTTTAAATCCACAGATGTTCAGTGCGCTTTCGAGGTGTGCTTTTGTCTGAATGGTTCCTTATGTTTGGATCGATGCATCTCTACGTCTGGCAGAGGAATAATTTAATTAGACTTAGACTAAACACTAAAATGCCCCCCTCCCTCCATCCTTTTTTTTTTTTTTTTTTAAAGCTGTAAACAGAATAACACACATACTTGTCTATAGTGAAATGCTATTGATTCATTCATTTAATTTAATTCATTTATTTATTTATTTGTCTCACAAAACTAATACAAAAACAACAAACAATAAAATCAACAAGTTAATTCCATATGCACCCAAATATGGTCATTAATAACATAAAAAGCAATGATTACATTAACCCCTTCATCCCTGAATTTATATCTAAATATATTTAAAAGAAAAACAACCAAACTAGGGTTAAATAGATCAGTCAGACCTCAGTGAAGCAGCACCAGTCTGTGCTAACGCTAACGCTAACACGTTAAATCTGCCAAGGCTTGGATCTGGATGTTCATAACTTATTTATAAACTAGTGTTCTGTGTTCACTAATGATTTAATTTAGCGGTCATTAACAATCGCTTAGAGGGTTTTAAAAAATTAAAAGAAATTCTCTGTTCCGTTTTTCATTTTTCAAATATGTTCATTTCAATATTCAACCACGTATGACGTCACTCTGATGTTATATGGCGTCACTTTTTTCTGTTAGGTTTTTTTTGTGAGAATTTCAGTGGATTTTAGCATGTTTTGTCTATTTTTTTTCTACACATTTTTTGGTGTTTCTTCTTGTATTTTTGTGTACAAAAAAAGAGTGTTTTTATCATGATTAATCAAAATTGATCCAAAGCAACTCTGTGATTAATGTGATTAAAATATTTTAATAATTATGTGTATATATATATATATATATATATATATATATATATATATATATATATATATATATATATATATATATATATATATATATATATATATATATATATATATATATTGCTTATTTGTGACAGTACACATTAAGGGATTAAATTAAACATAAATGTACATATGAATAAACTCATAAACACAGTTTGAGAAGGAACTGAAAGAATCAAAAGCTGATCTAGCCCCGCCCCTTTCTTTACATCCAGTGTCAGATGCATAATCAAGTATATATCCTTCAGTAGCTATTTTTATCATATTAAATTATAGAACAAGGAATAACTAGTCATACAACCTTTATATTGGTTGTGATAAAAACACATGAATGTGACAAATGTGGAGTGTGTGGGTGAAAACAGCTCATCTTTATTCCTTCCATGAGGTCGAAGTAAATGTTTAGTTTTAGTTTGACTCAAAGATATTCAGTTATAATGTGCCAAACATTGTTTATTTTATCTGACTGTTCTGTCCAGACTCACATGAGAACAGTGATTTTTAGGCTGAATCCCATTTCACCCCTTATCCCGTCAAATGGAGCAATAAGGGGTAGGGCTTGGGACACCCCTTCAACACCCACTTAACCAAAACCTACAGCTTTAACCAGAAGTAAACTAACATGTCTGTAGTTGGAATATGACCATATTTTTACTCATATCTGCGTCAAATCGGAGAAGTGCCATAGATCGACCAATTACTCCATGTTTACGGTTTTTATTTTTTTATTTTTTCATGTAAGTTTTTATGGAGAAAATTACCGCTACACATTACAACAATGTTAAACGTCATACAATACAACAATTATCACATCTTAAAAAAACTGTTAATTAGGGCAAAACTACTACATTTGTGTACTTCTTTCATAGATGCCACCATTTTTAAAAGGATTCGCATTGTATTCTGGGAAATTTCTCATCTGGGTATAAAGCCCTTCCCCTCTGCCTTAACATGAATTGAGACACCCCTACCCCTAAATGTTGATATGCAAAACAGAGGGGAAGGGGTGAGGGGTGAAATCAGATTCAGCTTTACACTAGTGTTAAAACTTCACAGGTTTTTTTTGTTTTTTTTATCTGTGAGTTTTAAGAGCACTTTAAGGGTTCAGTTTCTCATGGGAACAAAGTGAATGACAGTGTGAAAAAGCAGTGAAAATATTCTAAATATAGCATGCACATAAATGGACATTGATTTTGAGGCTTTTCTCAGGTGATAAAACCAGGACAAAAACTTAAACCAATCCATTCCCAGTCTTTTCTACACGTCTCTGAATCAAGGTTATAATATTTTGGGACAATCTAATTTAGTTAGTTTTGATTAGTTTTTAGAGCAAATCTGCTAATTTTTATTAGATTTTTTTTTGCTAAATGCTTAGTTTTTGCAATAGTTTACGTTTTTTTTTCATATCTTTTCATTTTATTTTATTTATTTGTATTTATTTATTTCATATCTTTTATCTTGCTCGTTGTTTTATTCAGATAAACCCCATACAGGACTTTTTCTGCTACTTTTTTCCTACTTTAGTGACATTTACAAAGATAAAAACAAAGGATCTACTTCCAAACCACTGCACATTATGATCCATTCACTTTACAGCTTCTTTCTCAGTTGGTCGAGCGGGTCGTCCAATGATCGAAGGGTTGTCGGTTCGCCTCCCGTCTCTGGGCACTGAACCCTAAGTTTCTCCCAGAAGGGTCAAGGGTCAGGCAGCGCTGGTGTATTGGCAGCAGCCGTCTACTGTGTAAAAGTAAAAAAGTTTCCAGAAAAATAAATACTCAAGTAAAGTACAGATACCTAAAAACTCTACATAAGTACAGTAATGAAGTATTTGTACTTCGCTGCTTTCCACCTTTGCTTTAGGGCTGTACTGTAAAAATATGATCTAACTGATTTATGTCATTAACGTATGTAAGATTTAACACATTTAATGTCTGAAGAAGTTAGTTTTTGTTGAGCTGTGCGGCTTTCTCAGCGTTGTACTCAGGAAAACATGACGAAGTCAACGATGGTCTCTTAACTTTCTTTTTATTTGTTTAACATGTGCTTCATATTTTCATGTCAGAATAACCGGGACAAAATATTCACCAACAGAACAGAACAAAGAAAAAATGGGCGTGGTTTCAAAACAAAATGTCATGACGAAGCATGAATGACACATCTGTCAACAAATGACATTAAATGACAGACACTAACATAAACTGAGTGCAGACTCTTAACAGTTTTTAAAAATAAAAACGTAAAAAAAATTGTAGAGCAGTGTAATTAATAGCCAGATATTGAAAGCTAAGTTCTTTTTGAAAATAAAGGTGCAAAATAATTGGCAAAAAATATTTATTCTAGCAGTTTTATTACAATGAAAATATGAAGACACCCAGGCTGACTGTTCTAGTGACGGTTGTATGAGCTCATGTTTGAATCCAGTTCATGAACATATGTGGTCTTCTTCTTCTTCATCATCTTCTTCTTCTCCTCCACCTCCCACTCCTCCTCTTCCTCCTCTTCCTCCTCTTCCTCCACAGTGCTTCTGTATGTGCGTAAGGAGACAGAGGAGGTGTTCGATGCCGTCATGCTGAAGAATCCCACGCTGAAAGGCCTAATGGAAGCTGTAAGTTGTCCCTGATTGTCTCATTTTATGTCCTGCTTGACATGCAGTTATCGCAGTATGTCTAAGAATACGCAGGGAGGTAAATGAGCTGTGAAAGGACACAGACCTGGCTTTAAAGAGGCCGGAGGAGGGGGATGAATTATGAGGGAATGAATGAAATTACTGGGAGAGAGTGTTAGAGATGTGTGTGTGGGGGGAGGAAAAAAAACCCAAAAGATGCAGTCAAACGGTCTAATGAAGGGGAGTGACGGAAAAAAGTTTTGGGGAAAAAGAGGAGTTGGGCTAGAGAAAAAGAGGAGGGGGAGGGTTGGTAAAATGTCAGATAATGGAAGAAAAGAAGGAAGAATAAAAGAAGCTGAAAAGACAGAAGTTTGAATAATTAAATAAACTGGAAAAGACAGACTCCACCAAGGCTCAAAAAGTTCTGGACGGGTTGGGGGTTTCACAAGGAATAAATGATTAGAGGTCAGTGATGATCCGGAAGAGGATCACTTTGAAACATATTCTCCATTTACTGCAATATAACATTTCAAAGTGATCCAGAATCTGTACCGGATCATCACCAAAACCTAATCATTTGTTCCATGTGAGACCCCCAACCCCCAACACGTCATTTTCATAAACATTCATCCATAACTTATCTTGTTAACTGACAGACAAACAAACTCAAACATAACCTCCATGGTGGACCTCTTCATTCAGAGGGGGGGGGGGGGGGGTCTGCCTTGGCAGAGGTTTGTGCTCTGAGTGCTTTTCTACTTTTTACTATTTTTAATGTCTGTCTGTCTGTGTGTCTGTGTGTCTGTCTGTCTACAGGGTCTCAATATGAGTGGTATTACATTTATTTATTCATAGGTATACAGCATCGCTTTAGTAAAATCTTAAATGATCTAGTATTTATTTATTTTTATCAGTTATTATATGGATGGAACTGAGATTAAATAAGTCAGTCAGAGACAGCAGACCTCCACCAAGGCTTGATATGTCGTCATATGACGTCAAAATGTAATGTGATGGAGCCATAGGTGTTGACCCATCTGATGTCTGAAGGTTAGGGGTCAAAGGTCAGACCACGTGAATGAAAAAACCTGCCAGATTCTATCTTGTCTGAATCCTGAGACATTACCAATGATGTGTTTTAACTGTTGACCTTTAGTGTGACCTTGACCTTTGACCTTCATTGCTCAAAATTTAATGGGTTCTTCCTTGACCCATTATCTATCATTCCTGAAAGTTTTACAAAATCCGTTCAGAACTTTTTGCACAATCCTGTTGACAGACAAACAGAACTGAATTTAATACCTCCTTGGTGGAGGTACTAATGTTTCTAGGGGGAACATTTTAAAGTTGCACTAATGTATTTTCATTACTATGGTTACAAAGACAAAACATTAAATTAAAAAATAAATAATAAAAAATACAATCAAAAATGTTTTAAATAAATTAAAGGATCATGAGGGTCAAATGGTTAAAGCAGATAAAATACTGTTTTTAATTAATGTGTGTTTTCTTGTAAGGAAACTTTTAACACCGATCTGTATTTTTCAGATTTCAGAAAAGTACGACTTGGCTTTGGATAAGATTGGAAAGGTGTACAAGAAGTGCAAAAAAGGGTGAGTATTAATCTTTACAAGCTGACACATGGCTAATTATTATTGTGAAATAACAATAAAACATGTATTTCCTTCATCTATGCTTATGTTCATTGGCCTTTATTACCAAGGGTTTGTTTGAATCATAATATGCAAATGAATCTGTTTCATAATTATGTTTTTCCTTCAAAATCCAAATGAGGACAGCGTCAGTCAAGCTTTTATTTGTTCAGTCATAATTTGTCCCAATTTTGTAACAAAGAGACGAAACCTTGAACAGTAACACCTCCTCTGGCAAAAACCATGAGTTATTTTTGTAGAAACGGTTAAAATTGAGGTTGTGGTGAATTAGACAACAGATGCAAGAGACTGTCATCATAATTTGGATGTTGATAGTAAATTAAATTGACCAGTGATTTTATTTACATATTCAAGAGCCACAAAAATTTCAGTAAGAAAACAAATCTGAAAAAACTAAAGTAAAAACAACTATAATTAATCTAATAGTTTCTCTGTGTGTGCTCATTAAATTATTCAGTGTTCAATATTACAGCTAGAGGCAATATCATTTTAATTTAAATATAATTTTATGAAAATTAACATTAAAAAAATAGTTTAAAGTAGGGCTGTCAACATTAATTAAACAGTCATTTTTTGCATGTTTTGGACATTTTCTCACCTTTTTGGTTTTTTTTTTTCTGTTTTGTCAAAGAAAATTTGAATGTGTTTTACATTTTTTGTTGTTTTTTTGGGTTTTCTTTATTGTTTGGTGAATTTTCGTATGTTTTCTATGTTTTTTTCCTCAACATTTTTTGTTTCTTAGTGTATTTGTGGGAAATTTGAGTCTCACACACACATACACAAGGAAAAGTTAGAACAGTATTTTGGTCATTATTAATCATAATTAATCCAAAGCAACCCTGTGATTAATCTGATTAAAAATGTTACTCATTTGACCGCCCTACTTTTAAGTGATCCCGACAAATGAATGATATTTGTGACAATAACAATGTAAAAGACAATGACAGAAAAATGACTTAAAAGATGTAATGAAATTAAAAAAAATTAGGTAAAATATGACCAAGACAAAAGCAACACGCTAACATTTACCAACTAGATGGAATTGGCCCAAAAGCTCTAGATGTAATAAATGAAAACAACTGTGAAAAGAAAATGCAATAAAAAAAAACCCACAGGGATGTGAGAAGATGAAAGAAGTCAGATACAAAGAAATGAAAACAGAAAATATTGCAACACAAATGACATGACAGAGCAAAAATAAGAAGGAAAGTGAATACGTGTATCATTCGTTCATTTGTTTTTCAAAATAAAATTAAAAATAAAATGAAATAAATGGATAAAGATGCTTTTTTTGAGTTTTCCTTTTTGTGTTTAAATGAATAATGGGGGGGAAAAAAAACAGATAACGGCCATTTCCCATTTATCCAATTTTGACCTGAAGAAAATTCAGGTTAAAAAAATATATATTTGTATCCAGTTTATCACTTAGTTTTAAACAAAAAAAGAAAAATACCTGGAATATTTTTTCTGTCGTCATATATTCAGGTCTTAGCATGACTCTCTTACTTTCCTGAAATAAGACGTAGTTTTCCATCTTTGTCACTACGGGTCAAAGGTCATTTCTGGTTTATTCAATTTGTTTCAGGTTTTATGTTTTTTTTTCCCCATTATTCAATTAAACACAACAACGAAGACTGAAAAAACACATTGTTATCCATTTGTGTCAATTTGGTCTTGGAGACAAATAATAAAGAAATGAGTTATCGTTTCCTGATCTTATTTTTGGTTTTATTTTGAAAAAACAATGATACAGGGATTAAAATGACCAAAAAGACGTTTCCGTTGATCCTCAAATTGCACAAATATAACTTCCACATAAACATTTGTCTCATGAAAAGTGACAGATTTGCCAAAAGTCTTTTTATTTGGATGAAGAACAAGCACCGTGTAGACCAGGGGTCACCAGTCCTGGTCCTCCAGGGGGGCCTGGGTATCCTGCATGTTTAGATGTTTCCCTCCCAACACACCTGATTCAAATGATCAGCCTATCATCAAGCTGCAGAAGACTGATAACGACCGTCAGGTGTGTTGGAAGAGGGAAACATCTAAAACATTCAGGATCCCAGGGCCCCTAGAGGACCAGGACTGGTGACCTCTGACCCCTGCTGTAGACGCTCCTAGTATTAAGTTCCTTCCTGGAAAGTATATTTAGTCTAAAAGTGCCTCTTCTACCTGACACTTCACAGTCTGCTTTAGAGGATGATGATTATGATGATGATGATGATGATGATGATGATGATGATGATGATGATGATGATGATAATGATAATGGTAATGATGATGATTATGATGATGATAAACTAATGCCTCTTTTTGATCAGTCTGACCTCTGACCTTTCCCCCTTCTGCATCCAGGCAGAATGTATCACAGTGTAAAACAGCAAAGTTTAAAAAGAGTTTTGTCCCAACCACCATGTTAAATAAACACTTAAAATAGGCAATGTGCAAGTACTGTGAAGTGACATTTCTATTTATATGTGTAATAATTATTTCAGTATCTATTAATCTACCTGTTTTTATAGTATTTTTGGTCACTGCTGCACTTTAATTTTCTATCAATATTTTAGTTATTATTTATTTTTATCACATTTTTTATTTCATATTGCCTGTACATTGATGTTTCAGTGTTGGCAGTGCATCCATGATGTTTGTATGAAATAACAAACTATATTTACCTATTAAATTATCTCAACTTATCTTATAAGTAAGTAATTTGTATTTATAGAGCCCTTTTCACAAAGTGCTTTACAGCGCCAAAAAATTAAAATACAGTTTAAAATACATTTAAAATGCAAGAAATGATCTATGAGTAAGTCGTTTTATTTATAGAGAAGTTTTCACAAAGAGTCACAAAGTGCTTTACAGTACAAAACAATGTAAATACATTTAAAACCCAATAAATTATCTTCTCTTATCTTATCTTGTCTTGTCTTGTCTGTAATTTTTATTTATGGAGCACTTTTACAATATGTCACAAAGTGCTTTACGGTGCAAAACAATTAAAATACAGTTAAAATGCAATAAATCATCTGATCTTTTCTTATCAGTATTTTTTTTTTTTTTTTTTATAGAGCACTTTTCACAAAAAGTCTCATCTTTTTTCAGGATTTTGGTGCACATGGACGACAACATCATCAGACACTACTCCAATGAAGACACCTTCCAGATCTCCATGGAGGAGATCGGCGGCATGTATAAACTGACCCTCACTGAAATCTGACGTGGACCTTCTAAACCGGACTAAACAAAGCGTCATCAGGAGTAGCGGTTTACACATGTCTATCCAATGGACTGGATATGATTTGTAAAAAAAAACAAACAAACAAACAAAAAGATAAGGAGGAAATGAAAACCCAATAGCTCTTAACGTTGACCAGATATTAAAGTTTTGGAAATATATCTAAAATTTAAATTAACAAGGAGAAGGTATTTGTGATCGTTACGACACATTTATTTTGTATTTAGTGACAACGTCGGTCAAATATCTGTGCCTGTTTTTATTTAACTTTAAGTCGTGCAGAGCGTTTTCTTGCGCTGCTATACCTCATACTATACAAGCAGCAAGGATTCTCCTACATCTGAATCTTATGAGCCTTTCCCGTACTAAAGCCATAGCACTGATGATTGCAGTCTAAAAATAAATACAGCAAATTGTTGTTGCTTGGTTACTCTTAAGGAGGAAACTGGGCCCCGGCCGTTCAGCGTATTAATACTTAACAACATGGCAGTATTTAGCGTGTACATTATTTTCAGCATTGTACAATTAGGGCAGTCTTGTAATAAATGTTTGTGTTTAGCATTTAGGAAATGTGTTATTAATTCTTCTCAGATCAATGAAACTAATGGAGTCTTTAAGTATTAAATAGGACGTCTAACTCAGTAACCATCCACTCTGTAGAGCAGTTTTCTGAATGTTGATGACATGGGTCAGTGATTGTCTAGTTCAGTCCATTCAGACTGTTCTGGAAGTGCAATATGATGTTTAGGTCAGGCACATTAAAATAATAAGAATTAAAAAAAAACAACTCCTCTGTATTGCCATAGCTACACTTTCTAATGAATATGAAAAGATAAGCAGATTTTGTAATGAAAATATTGTTGTGTATATATACATATATATATATATATATATATATATATATATATATATATATATATATATATATATATCCTCCTAAATTTTTTCTTCTTTTATATCTCAGTACTATTGTTTATATTTATTAAGAGAACGGATGTGGGTTGCTTGTTTTGTTTTTTAATACAGCATATATCTAAATTTCTATTATTCCTAATAATATAATGTTTTTCTCATGTTGTATTTTATATGAAGTGCCTCTATCATTATACAGTATGTCAAGGGTAACAAACTTAACATGTTTTTAATTGTTAAAGTGTTGCATTAATTCTTTGGATGCACAAAGTGCTAAATAAAAGCTCAGAGTAGCTGATGTGTTCTCGACTTGTACACCTTGTCTGATTTTATTCTTTTATTTTATTTTATTGGGCTGTCAAAATTAACAGAATATAATAGAATAACCTTTATTTTCGTTATGCAATAAAAAAAAATGAGATTGGTGTGATGTACTGCAAACATACAAGTACTATAAATGGTGTGTAAAAAAAAAAAAAAGACTGCATATGAGAAACAATAAAAAAAATATAAAATTACTCCTAAGATTAAAAGAAAAAAAAGACTGGAAACAGTACAGTACTGCACATGTCTGGGGGAGGGGTGGTTAGGAGGCGGACCGCCCCATGGATAGAATCCATCATCATGATTAATCTGATTTAAAAAAATTTAACACAATTAAATGGAGTCGTTTTGTTTCAAGTTGATTTATTGATATTCTTAAATGTGTTGAATAAACATTAATTGCATATATCTCAATATTTTTGCATAAGTTTTGGATATTTTATCTTTTTTTGGGGTGTTTTTTCTTTATCTCAAGAATTGTTTAATATGTTTAGAAATTTTAATCCCCTTTTTGCTGAATTTTAGTGGATTTTAGCATGTTTTGCAGATTTTTTCTCCACATTTTTGGGTTTCTTGGTGTATTCTGGTTATTTTTGGGAAACAACCTGAAAAACAACAACAAAAACCAGACAGAAACCGTCAAGTGTTTTGCGCACTTTGCAAGATGTGAGTTTTTTTTCTCACCAAAGTCCTTGTAGCTTAAAATACTTCATTATCATCAGAAGTGCTGTCCCACTGTAGGAACCTTTTGGAGTTCCTATAACGTTTGTAGTTATTGGAACCGTTCTCCCCTTTCTCACAGCATAAGAACCTTTTTTTAGTTCTCTGGGAACTATATGACGTAGGTGTTTGGTGATTGGTAGAGCTGAGGCCACGCCCATTTCTGCATTTCCTCATCTTTTCGTACCGCTGTCTTTAAAACCATCTGTGTAGCGTCAGCTGTGTTTTGGAAAAAAATACGTAAAAAGTAATAAATAAATGCACCGACAACGTGCTTTTGTTTTTGGGTTAATTATAGAGGTGTTGGTTAAAGCTATGACATTAACAAACATCGTAGTATCACCTGCTCCTAACTCTGTAAACTCCTCCATTCTTGACATTAGACGCTGTATCTGAACACCATTAATATTCCTGTGAATATTCCTACAGAACATAAACACTGTGGCCTCCTTATTCTATATTCTACTTTATAGTAGTACTGTCTTCTACTTCCTTCTATTTCTATCTCTGTCTCTCTCTCTGTCTCTCTCTCTGTCTCTCTCTCTCTTTGTCTCTCTCTCTCTTAGTTTCTCTCTCTCTGTCTCTGTCTCTCTCTCTCTGTCTGTCTCTCGCTCTCGCTCTCTCTCTCTCTCAGTTTCTCTCTCTCTGTCTCTCTCTCTCTGTCTCTCTGTCTCTCTCTCTCTCTCTCTCTCTTTCTCTCTTTCTCTGTCTCTCTGTCTCTGTCTCTTTCTATATAATCATGATTATTCTAAATTAATCCAAACCAACCGTGTGATTAATCTGATTACAAATTCCAATCATTTGACAGTCCTAGTTTTTCTAGTTTTTGTTGAGTACAGCAGGTGTCATATTAGTTGAAGTCAGAAGTTGAGATGGTGCCAGTGTTTTTTTTTTTGTTTGTCCACAGGAACAGATGTCTGGGCATCATCACTAACCCAGTGGAAAGGAAACAGGCCTGACAGGACGGACAGGCCGCGCTGTTGGAATCCTGGACAGGAATTCCTCCACCCTTTCACCCTTTGGTTTTTTCCACACCTATCTGGCAGACTGTTGAAAACACAAACTGCCTCTTTGATTTTCAGTAATAAACCTTCTCTGATGGAGCTGTCCGACAGATGGTAAGGCTGCTTTATTTTTTTTATTTTTTTTTTTTTTTTGGGGGGGGGGGGGGGGTTGGTCCAGTCCAAATAAATCAATAAATATTAAGAAAAATATATATATTGACTTGTTAGTCAAGTCCAGTCTCAAAAATCGCCTGTTCCCACTGACATCACAACATTTTATGAAATATTTTTTTTACAGATTTAGTCAATTGTCATATGTAGAAGTGACCCCCCCCCCCAAAAAAAAAAAACAAGTAGCAGAGCTATCCTAACACAACAAACCCTCCCCCCCTCACACACATTTGACCTGATTTGCCCTATCTCTTATTATTGTGACTGTGACCTTTGACCCACATTCACCAAAATTTAATGGGATTTATTCTGGACCACTTCACATCTATCCTGAAAATTTTATGGAAATTGGTGCTGTAGTTTTTTTCGTAAACCTGCTTACAAACAAACAGACAGGCCAATAAATGTACTGACTCAAACACAATACCCCTCTCTCTTGATGGGGGGGGTGGGGCACAAAAAACAAAACTAATATATGTATCAGAATCTGCTCCAAACTAATGTAAACAAGCCCAGTTCTGCTGTGAGCGGCTTAAAAACAGTGTCTTTCATCATGTGTCAATCCAATCTTTGATTAGTGTAGTGACAGTAAATGCTACGTACTGCTACTAGGCTAATGCAGTGATACTAATAATAGGACTAGCTTTGTACAAATACTGGAAAGTCAAATAAAATACAATTAACAAACAAATAAACTATGCTTTACAATTATTACATAATGCACCATGTTACTACATTTTCAACAAATGTTTTAAGTGCATTTTGTAATAATCTTCTCAAAATGTAATAAGTTATTATGTAATGGAACAACATTTATTACAAAATGCCAGAGTTTATCACAAAATGAAATGATGAAGTTCTAACATTTTGGATAATCCGTGTATCTTTCATTCATTAATTTTTTTCTAAATAAAACCAAAAATAAGACAACGAAACAAAAAGTTGTTTCTTCTTATTTGTTTCCAAAACCAAAATGATAGAAACTGATAGTGGTTTTCAGTTTTCCTTTTTGTGTTTAAATGAACAATAGAAAAAATCTGATAATGGCTGTTTCCTGTTTTATCAATTTTAACCTGAAGCAAATTGATTAAACTGGAAAAGAATCTTAAAACCCCAAAGAAACATGTCCATCTTTGTCACTGCGGGTCAAAGGTCATTTGCAGTTTATTCAACTTGCTTCAGGTCAAAATTGAATAAACTGGCAAATGGCCATTATTGTTTTTTTTCCATTATTCATTTAAACACAAAAAGGAAAAACTGAAAAAGTGCATCGTTATAATTTTTTCATTTTGGTTTTGAAAAACAATCCAAACACATGCACTGATACGTTAATTATTTCATCTAAATTGCCATATTTCTGTCAGTTGTTAAGATTCTTTTCCTTTATTCATATAAACATAAAAAGGAAAACTGAAAAAATGCATCACTAACCATTTTTACCTCCAGCAAAGAGGTATTAAACTCAGGTCTGTCTGTCTGTCTGTCTGCCTGTCTGTCTGTCTGTCTGCCTGCCTGCCTGCCTGTCTGTCTGTCTGCCTGTCTGTCTGTCTGCCTGTCTGTCTGTCAGCAGGATTGCGCAAAAAGTTCTGAACAGATTTTGATAAAACTTTCAGGAATGATAGATAATAGGTCAACCCATTAGATTTTGAGTAATGAAGGTAAAAGGTCAAGGTCACACTAAAGGTCAACAGTTAAACACATCAGTGGTAATATCTCAGGATTCAGACTAGATAGTCTGGTGTTTTTTTCATTCACATCGTTTCACCTTCAGACATCAGATGGGTCAACCGCTATGGCTCTAACCTTTGACCCCTAACCCTTCAGACATCAGATGGGTCAACAGCTATGGCTCTAAACTTTGACCCCTAACCCTTCAGACATCAGATGGGTCAACCGCTATGGCTCTAACCTTTGACCCCTAACCCTTCAGACATCAGATGGGTCAACACCTATGGCTCTAACCTTTGACCCCTAACCCTTCAGACATCAGATGGGTCAACACCTATGGCTCTAACCTTTGACCCCTAACCCTTCAGACATCAGATGGGTCAACACCTATGGCTCTAACCTTTGACCCCTAACCCTTCAGACATCAGATGGGTCAACACCTATGGCTCCATCACATCAGGCCCTGGCGGAGGTCTGCTGTCTCTGCCTTGTTTCATTTTCGATTTGGAAACAAATACTGAAGAAATTAGTTGGTTTTTTCTCGTCTTATTTTTGGTTTTATTTTGAAAAACAAATAAAGGAATGATGCACAGATCTGGGATGTTATTACAAAATGTGTCTCAACACACTTCTAAAGCCTGTTTGTGCTGTGAGGCTTAAAAACAGTGTCTTTCATCATGTGTTTGTTAATAACCACCTTTAGACACAGAGGCCTCTGCTCACGGTCTGTAGACGGACTCCGATAGCTGCACAACCATAAAAAAATAACACGCTTGTGGAAATACAGAAGAGCCTGAAGGGTCATTTAGTTATATGTTAACCAAGAAGCCACGGCGGCGTTGCCACGCTGCACCGTTACCCTGCTGCCCTTCTGCACAGGCCATCTGGTTCACTGTCTGTTTTATCCAGTACAGCCTCTGTTCTCTTGGAGAAAACCAATGCAACAACTCACAGATTTGTGCTGTTTGCATGAGTTAACAGCACTGAAGTGTGAAAATATGTCTGCAGTATTATGCATCTCACATGTTTAACACACATTCACACACTTGACATGCCAGAACTTTCTTTTGGTTCATGAAACAGAACCTGGAATGGACCAAGGTTTCACTTCATAAGATAGGATAAGATGAGATAACATCATTTATTGCTTTTTAAATGTACTTTTAAAAAAAGTACATTTAAAAAGTGTCTGTGAAAAGTAAAAATGACTTACTTACAAGATAAGACCATTTGTTGCATGTTAACTGTATTTTAAACTGTGTTTTAATTGTTTTGCACTGTAAAGCACTTTGGGACTCTGTGAAAAGTGCTCTATAATTAAAAGTGACTTACTGATAAGAAAAGATAAGATGGTTTGTTGCTCATTAACTGTATTTTAAACTATATTTTAATCGTTAGACAAACGCAAGTTCAAGTTTTGATGTCCTGATGTGGCTCTATTGTGTCACTATTAATAAGTTAGTTTCAGTGGGGACACTAACCAAGTGCAGATGTAGTACAAGACATTATTTAGAAACATTTGTTGTGAAAACTATAGCAGCTAGAGCTAGCAGCTAGAGTTAGCAGCTAGAAAACTGTCATTGAACTGAGAAGAAGCGTCTTGTTGCTTAGCAACGTCAACACATCTTTGCCTTACACACCTGCTACTCTTACAGACCGTAACACTTCAAAACACAAATTAAAATGACATCGCATCTATCCACTGTAAATTCATCAATATTTTATTACCGTTGAACTTGTTGAGGCATCATTTTGTTTGCAAATGGACAGTGTCAACTTATGCTGTGTTTTAAAGTCGCTGCATGTCTGTCCACACCGTAGTCCAGCAGGCAGTGGGTTATTTGTTTTAAAGGACATTAACATGGATGGAGGTAGAGGAGACACAGATAGATCTACCTGCCCTGAAGATCAGGTAAAAATTAACAATGGTTGCATTTTCTTCCACCATATTAGCAGTATGCAAGCAGTAAGTACTTAATATTCAAATTAATATCATTATGTCTATATATATATATATATATAACTTTTTCTTATGATTGTGTTTTTTAATCCCACAATTTTGACTTTATCTCATAATTATGACTCCTTTTTTCTCATACGTATGCATTTGTTATCTCATATTTATGACTTTTTATCACACAATTTTAACTTTTTATTTCAGAATTGTGCTTTTTTTAAATGTTATATTTATGACATTTCTTTTTAAAATTTCATAATGATGACTTTTTGTAATTTGACAAACGAGTCCCCCCAAACACGGGCCCCCCCGTAAAGCAAGAGACGGCCCTGCTTCAGACGATATATTCATTCTGTTCATATGTAACTGAACTCAGATCGCCAGTTTAGACTACAGCTGAAGCTCTGCCCTGTCCAAATGCACACAGGACGTCTGTCTGTCCTTCATTCACTCCCCCACAGGCCACTCTCAGACCAAAAACCACAAGTGACCTACTTCCATACTGTTCAAACAACCCAAGTGCAGCAGCAGTTGGTTTGAGAAAACTTAACACGTTCCTGGGTGAGTTCTGTAATCCTTCTGCAGTTACCTTTGTGATACGTCCTGCTGCATATCTGCTATCCCCTGCAGACAGATAAACATTTGCACATGCACTTCAGTGATAACGTCTCCTTCAAAGCTCACATGGAAATGTTAGATGTTTTCTTAGAAACACCAATTGAACTAAATCTATGTGTGCTCTTAAGCGTTTTCCCCCCTAGCCTCGAAGAAGTCAGATGTAAAAAAAAAAAAAAAGGGTTAACACATGTACTAGTGTTGAGCAGTGATTCAGGCCATGTTTTTATATAACTACAGTTGAGGAGGTTCACTCCCTATGAATGAAATGTGTTCATTGCGCTTTACTTTGTAGAAAACAGCCATTAACCCCTAAAGACCCAGTGTGACCTTTGTGTCACTGCCCAAATTATTATTTGTCTCTATTGAAGCTTTTCTATGTTATTTATCAACATATATTATAATATTGATTGTCTTCTATATTTTGCAGTTATTTTTGAGTGAAAATCATCTGTTTTCTTATATTTAACCGATTGATGCATACTGGTGACGACAGTGGACGATTATTCTACAGCTGTTCTCTAGTAAAACAGTAAAATAAAATGAAATTAATTAGAAAGGAAACCTACCCAGACAGATATAACTGAACTCTAGCATGCAGAAATAAGTGCATCAGCAGTAAATAAAGGAATATATATATATATATATATATATATATATATATATATATATATATATATATATATATACATACATATCAGTGATGCATGGGCTGACCTAAAGTGAGCAGGTGCCTGCGGTCACCCGTGGTCATCCACAGTTGCGGGTCATTGAAAAATATTTTTAATGATATTGGGGTTGCAGTCACTCAGGTCGTTTGAGGTAAACATTCAAATAACCTGGTAAATGCGCTTTATTAACTGAATTTCCATGAAGGTGTCGTACAATGTGGTCAGTATCCTACGGTATGGAGGGAACAAGAGAGAAAATAAAGCTAGGAGAGTGGAAACATCCAAACAAAACAGGAAGGTTTGGGACACATTCGCTGAGATTTTGATAAGCAGCTCCCAGTGTTTTTGTTTCCGTGGAAACCAGGTTCACATGTGTCTTTGGGTGTTACAGGTTGTCGACCCATGGTTTAGATGGTGCGTTAGCGTTGATAACTTTTGAATGATGAAGCAGAACAAACTTATTTTATAAACATATTAACTTCAAATTAATAACATGGAATTTTAACACAGAAATAACTGCAGTATGTGAGTAAGGTCATGTGATGTTCATAAAGACCATTGACTACTTTTTAAAAGTGCGTGTCGAGAAGCGGCTCAAATGTGTACTTTTCAAATATAATTCTTGCAGTCCGAGGTGCGGGCAGGTTAGTTAAAAAAACAGTTGGTTGCAGTCGTTTATACATCAATATATACTATACTATATATATATATATATATATATATATATATATATAGTGTGTGTGTGTGTGTGTGTGTGTGTGTGTCCATAAATAAAAAAAATTCAATAAGTTTTACTTCTTCTCACTCCTTTTCGAGTGCAAGAAGGATATTTTGTTGACCATTGTGATCGATCTTTTGATGATTTTGTGTATAAACTGAAACTGAACTGAACTGAACTGGTCTGAATGTGTGGACCATGAACTAAAATTATTTATATATTAATGCAATTTTTGTATTTCCTAAATTCATCCAAAGGGCCAGATTTGGCCCCTGGGCCGCATGTTTGACACCTCTGGTCTCAAGTCAACAACAGTGACATTTCCTTTTTTTGTGTGTGTAGCGTTTCTAAGCCTCAAAATAAAAAAATTAACTTATTTATATATATTTCATATCTAGCATATATACACTCCATTAGAACATTATCGTAAGTCAAAATGAACAGATGCATGAAATCAACAAAATAACAAAAATAATAGTAAAGTTTCCCCCATAAAACACAATCAACAACAAGTCATGGACAGGGGTCGTAAATTGGGAAAAGCAAAGAGACAGCACATAGAAACCATGAAAGGGGGTAAAACCAACAAAGGGCCCTTTTAGGGGTTCTAAAAGGGGACTGAAAATACAATTTGCAGTCACCCACTGAGTTTATCATGGAGATTAGATAAAAACAAGTGGGCCATAAGCAGTGTTTAAAATGGGAGTCGCTGGTCAGGATGGGGGATGGGGCTCAAGGGTGGAAAAAGTGGCTGACTGAAATTCTCAGAACTGCTTCATATATTTGGGGAAATGGCAGAAAGCTGAGAAGGGATGTTGACGCTTGAACAGCCCACAGCCCACTGAGCTGGAGGCTCCGTCTGCTTTTAAAGACTGTCTTTCTACCGTTTAATTACAGCCAGGTGATGGGCGTTTGTGCCTGTACGAATAACAAGAAAAAATCAAGAAAAAACAATAATTATGACGATGCAGGCAACAACAATGAACAAATCTGAATCTTTTATTGTCACTGTAAACATGGTCAACAACATTTACTGTGAAAATCAGTTTGTTTCTAACTCCACATGACAGACAGCACATAATATAGAATAGAAAAATAAAGAAAACAGTACAAATGGCTAAGAACAGTACTCCAAAGTAATCCAAACCAACAAAAATTAACAAAATTATGAATCAAAATGAAAACAAAATGATGGCAGTAATCAACTAAATGAATGGAAATAAATTGAATAATTGTGAAAAAATATTTTTTAGGTAATAATCAAGAAATTGAAAAATTACCAACAGAATTAGATTTTTTTTTAAAAATCAGAGTAATAGAATAAATTGACAAAATAAATACACACACATTGATTTTAATGAACAGAAATTATTTTGGTTTCAAGAAAATACGCATAAAAAGAAACAAAAAAAGAAATTAATAAAGAAATAAAGATGAAGAAAATCATGAAGACAACGAAATTTGTAAAATAATGAACATAATGGCGATAATTATTTTTAAAAAAATCAAGAAAAATAATAAAAGTAGACACTGTAATAAAAATTAACAGTTTGTTCAAGAAAATCATTAAAATGAACAATTAGGAAAAATTAAGATATCAACAAACTCAATAAAAATACAATTGAAATGCAGAAGACAATAAAGCAAAAGTGTGACCCAGTAAAAAAAAAAAAGGTAACACATGTAAACACCTGTACACATATGATATACATTATGCCACACAACAGTGATTCTTTTTTTGTATTATTTTGAACAAAAGAAAGAAAGAATTGCATCACAGGCAGGGTGCAGTCACACAGTCAGATATCGCTGATTACTGGAAGTGCATTAATTAATCATAACAGATTTGTGAGGCTTATGCATCATCATTAGGTTCCACACATGCTCAGACCGTCTCCAGGAAACCTCCTCCAGGGAGCCCTCAAACCTGCCTCTTGTTCTTCATGTTGCCAGGGCGACAGACAGCCAGCTAGCAACACACAAGTCAGTGTCTCTTAGCAACAGATTGGCTTTAGAATCCTATCTAGACCAATCAGAAGCCATGCTCTTAGAGGAATCCCTGTTGTTGCTCTGTGCTTACAGTGTAGGAGAAGAGAGGGGGCGGGGCTTAGTGTTGTGTTGTTCACAAAGCATCCTTCACTGCAGGTTGGACTTTCAGACACTGCTCTGCACACACAAACACATTATACAAAAGACAGCTGGGAAACAACAATAAACAGCAGCACATTTCAGTTAGAACCAAGTCAACATGGAGGAACTCTACAATTCTGGGTTTCATTTTTATACATATAGGACAAAAATCTATCAATTTAAACAATAACATGATAGAAATAATGGTTCCTCTGCCATACGAAGTGGTTGTTTACAAGTGTCACAGTATTCAACCACTGTCAAAAATATTTTAATCTTTTAAAATATAGTGACCTCTATAAATAATGTATCTATAATGTATTATATATTAATGTTATATTATATATTAATGCATATAATTAATATTAATGTTTATATAGTGTATATATATATATATCTGTGCTATAATTTTGCTGCTGTAAAACTGAAATTCGAATTTCCTCTAGTGGGAGTAATAAAGGAATATCTTATCTTAACTTATTTAGACATATTGCTTTATTGTACATTAAACTTTACATAAAATGGAAATTTCTCTTTGGTAGTGGCATAAAAAAGACACAAAACAGCAACAATCAACAATCACAGACAGCATAATATTCAATAAATAAATATGGAATAAAGAACAATAAAGAAGTATAGAATAAAAACTGGAATTGTAAAAACTATAATTAAGTCTGTTTAGCTCCTCAGAACTTAACTTATCTTATCTTATAATCAATATCACTGTACAACAAATATTATTTACAAACGGGTTTTGGTTTGGTTTTAGTTAATTCTGGTATGTAGAATACACATTTTAAATCTGTTTTATGATTCAACGTGCAGATTTTTTTGGTCAAAATCAGTTTAGTTTTCACAATTGTATAATATAATATATATCTACTACTGTGGTGACCAAGTTTCCACACTAACTTTAGCATCAAAGTAAGCCACATGCCATGACTATTTATGGAGTGAAGTTTCTTTTTTGTGACATATTCACCACAAATATAAGAAAAGTTCCCAGGATCATTATTGCAGCAGTGATAAGATGAAGATATGTGGTTAAAAGTGTCAAATGCAGCAATAGAAAAATGTTTATTTGTTTATAAAGATTATAATATACTAGTGTAATAAACAACTTTCTAATAATTCATGTTTGAAATGTTTCAGTAATAACACATTTAACCTTGGAGGCCTGAAAAAAAAAAACTGTTTATTAGAGACTGCGGAAAAATGACCAGTTCTATAATGAAAGGGAGTTATTGTGAAAGGCTTTTCATTTACTGACCTTGACATCCTTCAAAGATGGTTTGAGGCAGAGACAATAAACGAACAACAGCATATACATGTGTACATCATGTGTTGGTTCTGCTATGAAATCTTCTATTTTGAAAAAGCTAATCTAAGTAACGCATATGACTTTAGTTTTTTTTTTACCAATACTATTTAAATACTATTGATTTACAGTGTGATTCATTCAGAGGCAGCAGCTCACATGTCTGTTTGCTTTATATATAGATGGATTAACATGTGAGCAAAAGGCAGAGGCTGAAAATTAAACATGGAAGTCACAATACTGTATTCAAAGAAATCCCATTTTAGGCTGAAACCTTCACCATACATTTTACGTTTCACAAACAGAATAAGTACAGCCATGACTCCATTTATAACCACATCCTATAAAAATCAAGTCATTAAGAGTCATTAAATAGAATAAAATAGACAAATGTACAACTACAACATATACAGATTATTCCTTCACAGTTTTTGTATTTTATTGGTCTACTCATTCAATGACTAATTAAAAAAATCTTTTTGATTTTAATGGTCTGTTGTTTGTTTTGTGTTTTTCTGCAGCTTAAACTTAGAACATCCTTCTATTTCATTGAATTTTTCCTTTCTTACTTATTAATTTAAATTCATTCATTTCATTTAGTATTTTTTCCACATTTATTGTCATTGTACATTATTTAAACACTAGTAACAGTTCACAACATCATCTAAGACTAAGTAAAACTCAATTTTACCTCAAAATTTAAGAATTTTCTCTGATCAGGAGACTCTTGAAATTCTGTTAAGAACACATGTTTAATGTTTTGGAAGTTTAAATATATCGAATGACGCTAGATGTCACTTTATTTGCATACATTATTAAGTCACTGATTGTAAGTTTCATGCATAGATTTTGATATTAAAACACAAAACAGCATCAGTAAACATTTTCACAAAACCTTGAATCAATGATTACTCGTAGTTATATTCTTTATTTATTTATTTTAGTTATTATTTAATTATTTCCTGGATCAGTGTTTGATATTTTGACTCACAAGGATATTTTTTGGACTAAAGATAATTCTCTACGTGGAAGTATTCGTCCTGTGAGTGGCTGCAGCTGCCTGTCAGAGCTCATGGGGCTCTGGTGAGATATAACCTATGGGTGGTATATTTAACCCTGCTGAGGCGACTCCCCTTTCTGGGTCCCATCCTGGAGCTCCTGAGCTAGGGGAGTGTGCTGGACGGGGGAGGTGTGTATTTGGAGGCCCAGATAGGGCCAGCATAACCTTTCCTCCAGATTCTCTAACTAAGTTGAAGCAGACTGCCCCACTTATATCACAAACAGGCAGCTGTACTTAGGCCTGGGCTGCCTGTCATGCCTGCATTCTAACCAGTTTTCCCCGTAACTCCACCCTTTTCCCCTCTCTTCCTGCCTTAACTGTTGGCACTGAGGCTGCACTGCAACAGCTCCAAGCCCTCATTGCTCCCTGAGGTCATACTTATGTGACTCATACCGAGACACGGCCTTCGCTAGCAGCCCGCCCAGCGCTGCCAGGTCTGGGCCCACACACCTGCTCCACTCCCTCCTGCTGCAGGCCAACTCAAAACAAACTGCAATTTAACTATTAGACAAGTTAAAGAGTACGTCCCTAAACAGTAGTATTGACAGTTGGTGTGCAATTATTTTTATTTTCTTAATTATAATGTGTATGTTATCAAGCACAAAGGCTTCCTGAAGTTCATTGGAACTTCTGTCACATTTTCCTTTGTCCAATGCAGATGGTGATGTAACCGCATATGTAGGTCAAGACTCAATCCAGCCCTCTGTACTGTACATGTGGGAATGACCTCTTGAAAATGTGTGTTAAAATGCTCATAGGGAAAAGCAGCACAGTGTGTAATATCGACAAGAAATTTAAACAATATATTTCTTATTGGCACAACAATGCATCATATTCTGAACTGTGAACAAAGGCAAAAGGTCAGTGGAGCGCAGAGGCATGAAAAAAGTAATGTGTTATGCATCTTAATTTGTGTGCAGATGAAATAATAAATTTTAAAAATGTGTCAGAATGGTGCCTGCTTATATATTAATTGGGTTATAAGGTCAGCTCCGCCATAAACTACTTAAAAGTGGTTACACCCAGAGACAAAATTACAGAGGCCTACAGTTTTATTTGTAGGTCAGATTAGGTTATTTATATATTTGTTATTAACACAGTTCAGACACCCTTGCATTTAGATCACCAATTTACTGCAAAACCACAAAAATTAGATTACACTGCCTTTATTTATTTATATTAATTTATCTGATTATAAATTTGTAATAAAATAAAATTTGAAAAAAACTATATAGAAAACATTATTATGGGTTTCAATTAATTAAAAAATGTTATTGCTTCAAGTTAATGTTATAGCTTTGGTAAAAGGTGTGTAAATAGCTCTAAAGAACACGCGAGTTTCTTCTGGCGCCTATGTTGCATTCACTGTCGGAGGAAACTTCCGCATAGATAATTCTGTTCCGTTATTTCCACTTTTGACTGGACACTAAAACATTTATAAGCATGCATAACAGTGACAACCACGATATCGCCAATTGAGATTAGCTTTTTTACACGTTTGTAACGGTGGGTTTACGGTCGTTTGAGATCCTCCAGATGTTTAGAAATACACCAAAGTTGTGTATTTATTCATCGGAGATAAAACTACAGTTGAGATATTCAGTTGAAATAATTGCCAGTTGAGGTTATTTGTATTGTGTTTGCGGGCGCGTGCTGCTTGTAAACACAAACAACATCGCATTGTCCTGGTTTCCGTGAATGCAGCGTAGACCCAATCGACCTTTCGCCTAGTTTAAGCGGACGCCGGTTCATCGGGTTTACCCTGACACTGCTGACTCTACAGACCACGCCCACTACCAGCCACGCACCCTATTTCCTCCAACCGTCAAGCTTGCACGCACTGTTCACGCGGCCACTGCTCTCCTATTGGCCCCCGCTCAGCCCACACTCGATTGTTATTGGCTGAGTGTTGCCACCCGCCGGTGCGTGTTGTGAGTTTTGTTTTCCTTTTTTTTTCTCCTTCCCATGTTTTACACACACAGCTGAGGGAAAGGGGAGCCAGTCAGAGAAAAAAAACCACCTCAACCCTACCCGAGCACAGGCACCAGCACTGGCAACTGCCGTTTCTTTGTTCTGAACTGGCTTTCACAACAAAAAAAGTCACATTTGTAGAATTTCTTTGGTCATGCCAGCGCGAAAATTTACTGATATGGACTCGCAAGGGGTAAGAACCTTTTTTAAAACAATAGTTTTAGTGTTATCGTTGTCTTTGTCTTGTGTTTTCCCTTATGTTAAGTATCAGTCAGTTGTTTACTCAGTGATATGGTATTTTTCTGCCCGCAAGTTAAATCAAAATCAGCCAAATGTAACCTTTACATCACTTATTGCCATTATTTTTGTCATCAATAATACAATAATACTTTTGTCAAACGAGTGGTTCCTTATTAACAATATTGAATTATATTTAAAAACTCATTAGCCTTTGACTCTCACTTATTTGCATTTTCAGTTTATGATCAGCATTATTTATAAGTATGACAGCTAAATTATGTTATTAAGCTTAATACGGAAGTTTTTCCACTATCGATTTCTGATTATATTTGCATTAATAGGGATGATGACTTAACTGTTGATATGTAAAACAAAGTTCGCTTATAAGGCTACTTCCTGATGCAAACCCGCTTTATGGGGATTTCACATGGCTCATCTCAGCAGCACGTCACTGTTTGGTCTATATTTGGCAATGGGAGGTGTCCTGGCTCTGAGCCCAAGGCAGTGAGTGAGTGCGTGTAGGACTGGACTGGACTGGGGTGTTGTCACCACCAACAGCCACCCCCTCCTCCCTCTTTCCTGGCAGCATTATGCACTTCAGTCCGGAACTGAGAACACATGAGCAGTGACTAGGCAGATGATAAAAGACCCGGAGTATTTAAAAAATATTTTGTCTAATGCCTCTTTCTCTCATCCTTTCAGACTGTCTATATGGATCACTGTGGGCCCCAGTCAAAGCGAAGGAGGCATGACAGTGAGCAGTCTGTCACCAGTGGCTCCAGCAGCTGTTCCTCTGGACTGGAGTACACAGACCTAGAAGCTGCTGAAGCACTGGTGTGCATGAGCTCATGGGGCCATGGTAATTTCCTCAACAGCAGTAGGGGAACCTCCTGCAAACCCAGACCGCTCACCCCAGCCTCAGATTCTTGTGACTCCCTTTTGCCGCCAGAACTTTCAGAATCTCCAAAGGACTTTGTGTCGCTTTCCTCACTGGTAAGAGATTTTGAGTGTGTGTTAAAAGCACTGAGGCACTTATGTCAGCTAAGCTTTCAAGTGCTGGCGGTCTCCTTGCAGCAGGTGTTTTAAGTCATAAAAATCTAGTTTTATAGCCCGTGATCATCATTATTATTCTTTGTTTTTGCTTGCTACCTGAGATGTTTATCTATACAAATACAATTTGTTGTAAAACTAGACTACACACTCAGATTTGATTTGCACTGATTCGTCTGTACTTTTTTTTTAAGTTTCCATATTTAGTTCTTTTTTTCTCCATTAAAAAAACTAATTGTTTTGAAACAAATAACATTAGAAAAACAATGGCATATTCCCAGAAAAGCATTATCTTCTAACAATGAAGATACATTCAGACAAAAAAAATATTGCAAATGTATACGACATTGTGATAAAATAATAAAATAATTAAAACACAAATGAGGAAAGGGGTTTAGAAAATATCATAACTGTGTACACTTTATTTGCTTGAGGATTATTTATGTGTTTCAAACATTTTTGTCACAATGATATTTCATTTTTAAGAGCAAGCCATGACGGGGGCAATTTAGCAAAACCGACACTTGTATGTGTAATATATTGTGATAATGATTATGTTATTCACTAATAATTATTGTTTACATGTTTCTCCCTTGTCTTTCCAGTGTATGACTCCTCCTCACAGCCCCAGCTTTGTTGAGACGTCAACAACCAATGGTGCTCTCCCATCATGCTCAGGCCTGTCCGCACCCTCCCAACGCTGTACGTCTGGGCTCCATCAACCTGTCCTCGTGCCCATCGCTGAAAAGACACCAAGTCCACCACAGCCCTGCAAAGCCATGGCGACAAGTGTCATCCGCCACACTGCAGACAGCACCCCATACCAGTACCACATTCCAGTGGCCCCCAATAATCCAGAGAAAACTATAGTACCAGTCTGCCAGCAGCAGCACCCACAGCAGCTAAACACCACAAAGACTGAGCAGATAGCCACGCCCCTCTCACCTCCTGCTCCTTTTACAACTGTTATGAGCGCCTCACAAACACAGCTGCAACTCCGTTCCTCAAAACCTTGTTTGGACACTGTCTCCACCCCCACTCCTGTCAACTCCCAACCACAAAACAGTCCGCCTACTCCCCTCGCTCCCGCAACACTGTCCCCTCCTCCAGTCACCAGCCCTCAAATCATCTGCCAGATGTTCCCTGTCAGCAACCAATCTGGTATAATCTCAGCCTTCATCCCCAGCGCGGTTCAAACATCCAGTGCTGGAATTCGGACCACTACCGCCACCACCACCACACCCATCCTCCCCCAGCCTGCCTCAGCTAACGCCACCCCTGTCCAACAGTCCCTTATTGTAGGCTCAGCGGTTCCCCAGGGCACGGTGATGCTGGTTCTCCCCCAGTCCTCAATGTCTCCAGCTGCTCCTCACTGTTCCCAGACTGTCATGACTCTGGGTAACACCAAGCTGCTACCTCTGGCCCCGGCACCGGTCTATGTGCCGGCGGGGCCCAGCGGCGCTACCGCAAAGATGGACTTTTCTCGTAGAAGAAACTATGTGTGCAATTTCCCAGGCTGCAGGAAAACCTACTTCAAAAGCTCACACCTCAAGGCGCACCTTCGCACACACACAGGTGAGCATTTACCAAAAAAATGACCCTGACAGAATGAAATGAAGTCGTTAACGGTAGTGTTCAGCCTTTGCCAATGACCGATACAGGCCGCCAATATTTCAAAGCTGATATTTGGAGCCAATACTAATTTTTTTTCTCTGTCAATTGGAAAAAATGTCAGAAAATGTTCTTTAATCACAATTAGAAAATAAAAATGATAACACTTAAACTAATAAATATGACCAAATATCCACCTTCTTTTTTTTCCTTTTGCTCTTTTTTTCTTTTTTCACTTTCTTTTCCCTCCCATTTTTTTTACTTCACCCTCTTCTCTTCTTGCTCCCCTTTTTTTCCATTTGCTGTTTTTGTTCCCTCCTTTTCTCCTTATTTTTTCTTCCTTTTTTGTCCTCCCCATCTCTTTGCTTTTTCCCTGTTTTTTTCCTTAGTTTTCTTTTCTTTTTTTTCCTCTTTTCACCTGTCAGTAAATCATGGCATGAAAAAAAGAGCACATTTTGCCAGTGCCACAGGCTGATACTGATACAAGAAAAAAAAAAGTGTAAATATCAGTCTTGGCCGGCCCATGTATCATTCCTTCGTTAGTCATAACTTGTTTTTCACCTTCACCTGTGACACTCTTGTTCTCTCTTTTTAGGTGAGAAGCCTTTCAGTTGTAGTTGGGACGGGTGTGACAAGAGGTTCGCTCGCTCCGATGAACTCTCCCGTCACCGGCGAACCCACACCGGCGAGAAGAAATTTGTTTGCCCCGTGTGCGACCGGCGATTCATGCGCAGCGATCACCTCACCAAACACGCCCGCCGCCACATGACCACAAAGAAAATTCCCTCCTGGCAGGCTGATGTTCGGAGTTTGAACAAAATGGCCGTCGGCAAAACACCGCCACCCAAACCTGGCGTCACCACTCTTAGCATGCTGGTACCTGCCAGCTCCAAATAGACAATAAAAACTGCCATGATATCCACTCTGAGATAGCACAGGAACACAGGGAGCAGCCAAGCACACAAGGCTGCGCTATTTCATTCATGGGAAATAACAGAAAATGCACTGGAGTCTCATTTTTCCTCTCTACTGCTCATTTGTACATTCAAGGATTCTTTTTGTTTACTTCTATATAATAATTAATTATATGTATGTATGTATGCACACTTTGCCAAAGCCTTTGTATGAAGTTTGTCTTATACATTTCACAGTTTCACTTTTTTTCTCTCTTTTGTGTTTATGTGAATGTATAGATTGTTGTATTTTGAAAAGCATTTATGTGTCATATTTGGGGAAAATATCAACATGCAACACAATGTAAATGTAAATCTATATTAATCACCAATACTTTGATTATACCATGATTATATATCCCTGTCTAACTTTTCATATTATTTAATACATATTTGTAATAAAAAAAAACTATTCAATGACTAAACTTTGGTTCATTCTGTTCCTGTTTGTCACAATTTTTTAGTCATTTGACCTTTTCTAATCTCTAATCCAAAACTCAAGTGTGGGATTTCTGTAGTCATTGGAGGTTGTCTCATCCAGAAATGCAGTGAGTGCTGCCTGTTCACATCCTGTGTGCGTCACACTGCCCACCCTACTCCACCCCCACCCCCACCCCCACCCAGCTGAAACACACTCGTGCTCCTAAATGTGCTGACTAGCCTGTGGGTAGCTTCCTGCTGGCTGAGCCATTTTTTCCTCCATTTTTTTGGTGTTATAAAACCTCTTTGGTTGAGGCCATCTGAGGACATTAACTCTGAACATGAATACTTAATGAGTCACTGCAGACAAAACACACATTTGGTTGTCTTAGATTAAAGTTCATTAACGGATCATTGGACTATTCACCGTCACATGGTAGACAAATATGTGATTATTACAGAACAAAATAAATAAATACATCAGAATTTAGGAAACACCTCTTTTCTGATTGAAGAATAATACAGTAAATCCTCCTCTTAAAATAAAGAAAATGAACAAAAAAACTAACTCCAGTTTTTACAAGTTACAGTTTCCAGGTGAATAAGAGCGTGTGTGTGTGTGTGTGTGTGTGTGTGTGTGTGTGTGTGTGTGTGGTTTTCCATGATGCTTCTACTCTGTTCCTCTGTGGAACGCACACATTCCTCGGCAGTGGTCCCACACCTAGTAACAGCAGACCCCTTCCAATCAGGCGGAGAGAAATATGAACTGTTGGGGGTGCGACCAATCACCGCTCTTCCCTCTAGACCCGCCCCTTTGCCTTACTGACCGACTTACTTGCTGGCCGCTGTAATAACACAGCCCCCATGTCCCCAGAGCTATGGTCCACAGCGACATCTGCTGGTCGATACATGCCACTGCAATTAGATAGATAGATAGATAGATAGATAGATAGATAGATAGATAGATAGATAGATAGATAGATAGATAGATAGATAGATAGATAGATAGATAGATAGATAGATAGATAGATAGATAGATAGATAGATAGATAGATAGATAGATAGATAGATAGATAGATAGATAGATAGATAGATAGATAGATAGATAGATAGAAAACAAAATAAGGGGACATGGTCAAAAATTGACAAATAGAATAGAATAGAATAGAATAGAAAAGTCACAGTTCTGTCTTTGTTTTCTTCTGAATCCATTTCCAGTTAAGGCCTTGCCCTTTGCCCTGTTTCTTTTGCTACTCACCTGCTCTCCATTCCCCATTAGTGAGGGGAAGGGCTTATAAACTGTCGGACCACACACTTGCTAGAATGTGGAACAGTCGACACTGACTCTCTAGCTCTTGTCTGTTCATGTAAAGCAAAAGAAACCTGTGATTGTGAAACCTGTTTATCTATGAAGATATCTGAGTGTTTTGATGCAGTTTATATTCCCAATAAATCTGTTTTGGCAGTTTTTCCAGTAATTTTGCACTGTGATTTTCAGTTGGGTTTGGGTTTGTTTTGGTGAATCTGTATCAAGGGATATTTAAGCATTTTAGTTACATCTTTCTTTTGTGTTGCTATTGAGTCCTATCCTTCCCCCTGTGACTAGAATAGAATAGTTTTATTGCCATTTGTACAGGTTAAAACATTTTTAAACAGGTACATTTGAATTATTGTGCATTGAAAAAGATGACTAAAATAAGTACAAAAAAACATTTAAATCTCAATAAATAACAAATAAATAAATAAAAGATGATCTCCCTCTTTAATGTCCTGTGCCACCAGCCTTAAAAATGCTGATGCTCTCTGGCCTGCAGTGTCTCAGGTTGTAGTCCACGTCTATCCATTGAAATAAAGAATGGGCTGGATGGTGTCTGTCCCTGAGGATGCTCTTTGCCTTCCTTCTACTGCATTGTGTGTAGATGTTATCCGTGGAAGGGAGGTTAGAGCCGATGATTCTCTCTGCTGCAGCTTCTTCCTATCAGCCAGGGTGGCATTTCCATACCACACTGTGATGCAGCTGATGAGAATATAAGCATCAAAATGAGTAAAAAACAAAATATTGGTTTTGAAATTTGAGGAAAAAAGAACAAATTGAGCAAAAAAAGAACAAAATAGGCAAGAAAATGGACAAAAATAAACATAAATGAGAAGCACAATGAATAAAAAGGATACATAAGGCATCTTCATCTACTGCCTGTCCCAGCTATGGGCTAATGCAGGGAACACTCTGGATGTGTTGGCAGTTCATCACAGAGCTATAAGAACCCATTTACCCCTCGAGCGTTAAGGCAGATTAACTCTTTAAATGGGAGGGTAGGTGCCTATTTTGTTAATTTCCTATGAATGTTTTTGTCATTTTGTTAATTTTTCATAAATTTTGTAGCAAACATTTAGTTTTTACTAATTTTGCTGCTTATGTTTGTCAATTCTTGATCCTTTTTTCCCGTACTTTGTTAATTTTGTACCGATTTTTGTTTTTTTATCTATCTGTCGGTCTGTCCGTCCATCGGGTCTCAACCTGATGTATGAGAGAAAGAAAAGTGGTCTTATATTTATTTATTTATAGGAATACAGCATTACTTATCAGTAGTTGTACTGTTGGAATCTAGACTAAATCATGTTTCTAGGGGGACCATTTTCAAGTTGCACCAATGTCTTTTCGTTGCTATGGTTACATCAACACATCCGCGCTATTGTAAACTTCATCGCCTAGTTTTTCAGGACAGTGTTACAGTTTAAGGACTTAAAACAAATCAGTATTTAATAGAACAACCCGCGTTTAACTAATACTAAACACAATTTCGCTACGAAAGTTTCTGATCAAATTCCGCCGTAGTTTCCAGAATGGAGAATCTGAAAGAACTGAACATGACGGAGGAGGAAATCCACAGATTCTCCACGGCCTTTAAAGATGAGAAATTTAGGGAAATGCTTTGTGAATACGCTGATGAAATATCAAACCCCGACAACAAGAAAAGATACGAGGAGGAGATCAAACTTCTGGAGCAGGAGAGAGGACAGGAAGTGGAGTTCATCCACCCGGAAGCTTTCAGATGTCTGAAGACCAGTGTGGACGGACGAGACAGGTGCTACATCAACATCTGTTCCAATGAAAAAGTGGAGAAGCCTTCATGTAAGAGGGGAGTTTCAGAAAGTGGTCAAAGAGGACACTGTTGGTCCCTTCCTCACTGTCTTCAGCCTGGGAGACCAGACATGGACCACAAAGGGAAGAAAAGCATCATCTATGACGTCATTTTCCACCCTGACACTACTCACATGGCAAGTAAAAGTAAGACATTCATGGACATTGTTGAGGGTGCAGCTCTTCAGGGAATCCAGGATGCTTTTAAAGTGACTCTAGACAAAAACAATATCAAATCCATGAAAGTAAAGTACAAAGGCACCCCACAGGCCCCTGTCATCAGAAAGCCCATACCTGGATACCAACCCAAGGAGGAGCAGCTGGACCCCCTCACTGTCCCCTACCCTGAAGAAAAAAGTAAGGCTGTCATATCAACCCAGAAACACCCAAACCTAAATTTGGTTTAAAAAAAAAAGTCACATTTTCTTAACTTTTTATGCTTTTGATATAAAAAAATCAAATTTGATTTTACTCCGAGCTTTAATGACCATCAACACAATTAGTGAATTAAATCCAAAAAAATTTAAGGGATTAAAAAACACCAAAAATTCAGAGGATAATATAATAAATGGTGATAAATCACTTAACCCTTAGGTCCTTCTTGTAGATTTCTCCTTTTTTGATTCACCAGTAAAACCCATAGAGTTGGATAGTGTTTGGAGACACTCGTTTTTACATTTAGTTATGATGTCATTTAGTTTACTGAAAAACTCACTTTTTGTTCAGTTTCCTCTGTTTTTAATATAATAACCTGAACTTTAATTTATTATTATTATTTATTTATTATTTTTTTTTTTACTACGCCAGCTTCTGCTTCCGGTGGTCCGTTGGTAAATCCAGTCACTTCCGTTGCGGCTTTGTGTGTTGTTGCGGTTTTGCATTTGTGTTGTGGCTTTTGTTTCTGTTGTGAGCCTTCCTGGACACCGTAGAACTATGAGGTTCAGTGCAAAAATCTATCTGTAAAAAACAACAAACACATATCAGTAAAAAGAAGTTATTTGCATTAAAATACAAAGTATAGCAAACTAGGATATTTGGAAAATATAGATTTTAAATTGTGTAAATAACACGAGTAGTCATGCAAATTACATGAAAAAATAGTGGATAAATAGTGTGAAAAATAAACATGAGATATTCAGATATCTGATACTGATATTGGCAAACGCATGGAGTCACTATGGAAACTGCAGACAAACTCACATGGAACCCTTATATGCAACTCAAATATGACCCTTCTGGGGCCCACGTGGACATTGCTGGAAGGCTAGTAGTCTTTTTGATGTTGTTTTGACTGTTTTATTTTATGTGTTAACTATTTTATATGAATCTGATGTTTGATTTGATTTGATTTTCTAATTATTTAGAGAGTGTCAAAAGAACAGGTCAATAATCCCCTGGTGGTGGAAACTAAGTTACAGGTACTTGGGATGAGTCTGAAATACAGCAGAATGTAAATGGATATGATTGTATCTGTATCTACAATAATGTAATGAATTGAATTGAAATGATCCCCAGTTGTGGACTTTTTTTTGTTAAGAGGTTTTAGGTGGGATTAAAAAAACAGATGAATTAAAATCATAATTTATTAATCTCAAACATTTTTTTTTTTAAATCTCTTGGCATTACTAGAAAAAAGACCCACCACATGTAAAACTACAACAAAGGGCAGCAGTGCAACAAACCCCCAGAGCTTCCAGATCCAGCCTGAGAAAACCGACCAGCCGACTGAGCCCAAATACACAATCAAATATCGATCATTCGTTGATCTGCAAGACTTCAGATGTTCCAGAGACTCAGGTCGGAGCCCCAGGCCCAAAGAGATAGTGGTAACGGTTGACCTGCCTCTGCTGAAGTCAGTTGCAGATACCGGCCTGGAAATAAAAGAGCGAAAGTTGCTGCTGGAATGTGAGAAGCCGGCCTACCGACTGGAGCTGGCCTTGGCCTACCCTGTGGACGAGGAGAAAGGAGACGCCAAGTTCAACAAACACAGGAGGCAGCTCATCGTCACACTACCTGTTCCTCCTTCAAAGGAGGTGTTCGACTACCCTGGAGCTCCCCCTGCTGAAACTGTTACCCAGATACACAGGGGGGAGAGGGAGGACGGACAGGAGAAAGAGGAGAGCAGGTGTGAGGAGCTGAGAGGACAGGAGGAAGAGGAGGGCAGGTGTGAGGAGCAGAGAGGACAGGAGGAAGAGGAGGGCAGGTGTGAGGAGCAGAGAGGACAGGAGGAAGAGGAGGGGAGGTGTGAGGAGCAGAGAGGACAGGAGGAAGAGGAGGGCAAGTGTGAGGAGCAGAGAGGACAGGAGGAAGAGGAGGGAAAGTGTGAGGAGCAGAGAGGACAGGAGGAAGAGGAGGGCAAGTGTGAGGAGCAGAGAGGACAGGAGAAAGAGGAGTGCAAGTGTGAGGAGCAGAGAGGACACGAGAAAGAGGAGGGCAAGTGTGAGGAGCAGAGAGGACAGGAGAAAGAGGAGTGCAAGTGTGAGGAGCAGAGAGGACAGGAGGAAGAGGAGTGCAAGTGTGAGGAGCAGAGAGGACACGAGAAAGAGGAGGGCAAGTGTGAGGAGCAGAGAGGACAGGAGAAAGAGGAGTGCAAGTGTGAGGAGCAGAGAGGACAGGAGAAAGAGGAGGGCAAGTGTGAGGAGCAGAGAGGACAGGAGGAAAAGGAGGGCAAGTGTGAGGAGCAGAGAGGACAGGAGGAAGAGGAGGGCAAGTGTGAGGAGCAGAGAGGACACGAGAAAGAGGAGGGCAAGTGTGAGGAGCAGAGAGGACAGGAGGAAGAGGAGGGCAAGTGTGAGGAGCAGAGAGGACAGGAGGAAGAGGAGTGCAAGTGTGAGGAGCAGAGAGGACACGAGAAAGAGGAGGGCAAGTGTGAGGAGCAGAGAGGACACGAGAAAGAGGAGGGCAAGTGTGAGGAGCAGAGAGGACACGAGAAAGAGGAGGGCAAGTGTGAGGAGCAGAGAGGACACGAGGAAGAGGAGGGCAAGTGTGAGGAGCAGAGAGGACACGAGGAAGAGGAGGGCAAGTGTGAGGAGCAGAGAGGACACGAGGAAGAGGAGGGCAAGTGTGAGGAGCAGAAAGGAGGAAGTGAGGAAGAAAAGGGCAGGTTCGAGGAGGAAATGGGAGGACAGGAGATAGAGGAGGGTGGGTGTGAGGAGCAGAGAGGTGAGGAAGAGGAGAGTAGGTTTGAGGAGCTGAGAGGAAGACAAGAAGAGGGCAGGTGTGAGGAGCAGAGAGGAGGTGAGGAAGAGAAGGACAGGTGTGAGGAGGAAATGGGAGGACAGGAGGAAGAGCAGAGAGGAGGTGAGGAAGAGGAGGGCCAGTGTGAGGAGCTGAGAGGAGGTGAGGAAGAGGAGGGCAGGTGTGAGGAGCAGAGAGGTGAGGAAGAGAAGGACAGGTGTGAGGAGGAAATGGGAGGACAGGAGGAAGAAGACAGGTGTGAGGAGCAGAGAGGAGGTGAGGAAGAGGAGGGCCAGTGTGAGGAGCTGAGAGGAGGTGAGGAAGAGGTGGAGGAACAGGAGCAAACGAGACAACAGAGGGTGGGGGGAGAAAAAGGTCAGGGAGGGGGGAAGGATGAAGGTGAGGAAGAGGAGAAGAGCGGTGATAAATTTGAAGAGGACATGGATGAAGATGATCCGACCACAGTGAAAGTTTTCCACAACCTTCTCCATAAGGACAGAGAAGCACCTGTGATACTGAGGGAAAAATGTGAAGATGGAAGTGAGAAGATCATCAGTGATCACTGCACATCTGCTGGATTCACCTTCCAAAACCATCTGCTGTTTGAGCTGGACTGAGTTCAGAGGAGTTACAGCATTTAGACACAAACATGTTTATGTGTGTAAAACAGCTGTAGTTTGAACTAAATAAATAATAAAAGATGTTAATATGTGCAAATGCTGTAGTTTTAACTCAATGAACAATGCGACACAAACACAAGCTTTGTATTTTGGTTCAGTGTAAAGTCTATAATAACCAAAAACTCCCATTAAAATTAAACAAATATAAAATCATTTCTTAAATCAACTCAACCTGGGGGTGTCACAGTGGTTAGCACTCATGCCTCACAGACAGAAGGACCCTGGTTTGACTCCAACACCAGACCTTTCTGTGTGGAGTTCACATGTTCTCCTCATGTGTGTGTGTGTGTGTGGGGGGGGTTCTCAGGTTTCCTCCCACCATCCAAACACATGCACTGATAGGTTAACTGGTTAATCTAAACTGTCCATAGTGACACATTGAAAATGAATGTGACAGTGATTGTTTGTCTGTATATGTTCAGCCCTGAGATGAACTGGAGCCTCATACAGGGTGGACCCCACCTTCACCCATTATAGCTGGATTAGACCCCAGTGACCCCTGTGAGGATAAAGTGGGTTCAGATGATGAAACAAAACTCAATCTGAACTGAAAATCAAAAACTGCAGAAATAAAAAACATAAGCCAGGACAAAGAATACTTTCACTTTATTGTTAATTTTGTTTCATTTCTATATATATATAAAAAATGTGGGTGATTATGTCAAAACCATCTCCCTGTTGTCAGCGCTCACTGACCCTGAGGCACTGATAATTCACCTAATTTCTGGATTCTCTTGCCTATCAAACTGGGTCAGTAGGAGAACCTGCAGAACAGACTCAACACTTGAAGCTAATCAGCAGCAAAGACAGACTGTTGTATTCTATCAGTGTTTCTGCCCTAGTTTGGTCCTGCATGAACATCTGCTCTGCTCTATAATCATATACGATGTTTGGGAGCGCATGTGGGACTGAGGGTTAATGTTTAACAAGCAGCTTAAAAAAAACAAAACAAGCTCCTCTGTCTCAATACTGTCACTCAGACGTATCGTCGGTACCGCGGTCGTCTCATCAAACACCCTCTGAACTCGTCGACTTCTGTAACGTCTACCGTTTAAAAGCTGCGTTGGAGCCGTCTCATCTGATTCCTCTCTGGAGCGAGCTGTCTAAAAACTCAGAGTAGCAGGAGAGGGAGCAGAAGTAGTGTTGGACCGGAGCGTCTGTGCCTCCCATGTCGTCCACCAGGACCACCGTGTGAGAGACCTGGTGCAGGTTCATGCTCATCGCCGTCTTGATGTAAAAACTGATGCAGGCGCGTCCGCAGTCACAGGTCTTGGCCACTTCTAGGTCCTGACATAAATGAGCGGGGATGAGGTGAGGTCCGTACGGCATCCTGGAGGATAACCAGAAAATAAAACCAGACTCGGTTAGTTTAGTTCATGTTTTACCAGAAAAGATGATGGTTTAACCCAGGGGTTTCCAAATCCAGTCCTCGAGGGCCGGTGTCCTACATGTTTTAGATATTTCCCCTCTTCCACATGATTCAGTTTAACCCTTTAACTACTGAAACTTTAGCAGTTCCACAGTAAAAAATAATTAAAATAAGCAACAAAATGAACAAAAATGGCCAAAGTCGTCAATAAAATAAAATAAAAAGAATACACTGACAAAATAATTAGTAACATGAACAAAGTAAGACACAGTTTTTTTGTTCATTTTGTTGCTCATTGTTTATTTTTTATTTTATTCTTTTTTTTCTCTTTAATTTTGCTCCATTTGTGTCTTACTAATTATTTTGTCAGTTTATTATTCATTTTTGTTAATTTTATTCATGAATTTAGCCATTTTTTTTTTTCATTTTGTTGCTTATTTTAATGATTTTTTACTGTGGAACTGCTAAAGTTTCAGGAGTTAAAGGGTTAAACTGAATCATGTGGAAGAGGGAAACATCTAAAACATGCAGGACATCTGCCCTCGAGGACCACAGTTTGACACCCCTGCTCTAGGAACACTATCCTGCATGTTTTTGATGCGTCCCTCTTTGAACACACCTGATGGTCATTATCATTCTTCTGCAGAGCTGGAGGATAGACTGATCATTTGAATCAGGTGTGGTTGGAGACAGAAACATCTAAACCATGCAGGATAGTGGGCCTCGAGGACCAGGGCTGGGAGACACTGACCTGTGGAACAAACTACCTGAATACCTGAGGTCTGAGAAAAACTGTCAGTTCATTTAAATCACACTGAAAACATTACTGTTCACTGGAGCTTTTACTTTAATGCTTAATTGTTTTTTGTCTTTTAGTGCATTTTAATGTTTTTTTCATTTGAACTTTCTTAGATGTTTTATGTAAAGCACCTTGAATTGTCCTGTACACGAAATGTGCTATACAAATAAATGTGCTTTGCCTTGACTATGTAGCAGAAGTGACGTGAGAAACTGCCTGCGAACTGTGCAAATTCAGAAGATAAAAACATGGTGGACGGAGCGAGCCAAGCGACCCCGACAACCTACACATGTAAGTTCTTATGCTTACAGTGTTAAAACATCAGTGGTGTTTGGTGTTGAACGTTGTGTGCAAAGTACGTTTTACAATAGCATCTATTTTTGCAGTTTCTGACACCACTTCCAGTAAGTGCGGCAGGAAGAATCAGATCCAGTATTAGATTTGGAACAGAACTTAACCACTGACCAATGTACAGAAAGTGTACTGTGTGTAAATGTACTCATGACCAGAGGTGTAAAGTAACTCGGTAAAAGTACTTCTTTACTGTACTTAAGTAGATTTTTTAGGTGTCTGTACTTTACTTGAGTATTTATTTTTCTGGCAAGTTTTTACTTTTATTCCCTACATTTTTACATAAATCTGTACTTTATACTCTTTACATTTATATAAATATATGTACTTTATACTCTTTACATTTATCTAAATATCTGTACTTTCTACTCTTTACATTTATATAAATATCTGTACTTTCTACTCTTTAATTTTTCATACTGTACTACTGTCAAAAGGTAACAAGTCTATTCTGAGAATGTAGTTGCTTCAGAGAGAAAATGAGTGGAGGAAAGAAACTGACTTTATATATTATAGTTATGACTATTATCTCATAATTTTGACTTTTTGTCTTATTATGCATTTTTATGTCATACTTGTAATTTTTTTTTAATCTCATTACGTTTTATCTCATTTGTGATGTTTCTTCCTTTTCAATTGTGATTTTTCCTAATTCTCCTGCCCATATCCACAAAACTGAGTGACTGTGACTCCATCAAACACATTATTTTTTAACACATTTTACTTAAGTAGAAGAGTTGAATCAGTACTTCTTCACATAAGTAGCTGTACTTCTACTTAAGTACAGACTGTCAGTACTTTGAACACCTCTGGTCATGACAGTAATAGTATGTTATCAACTCTAACCTAAGGTTCGCCACAGCTCTGGAAGCGATTTCTTGAAGCCGAAGAGGGAAGGTGAGCTGCAGGGTGTGGTCCAGAGGGTTGGGTTGGACGAATGGGTTTCCGAACAGGTCCAGATTCTCTAGACTCAGCTTTCGGAAGTCGCAGGGAAGCACGGTGAGCTGGTTATGCGCCGCCGACAGGAACCTCAGCTTGGAGAGGCGGCCTATGTGGAAGGGCAAACACACCAGCTCATTGTCGTCCACTTTGAGGTTCACTAGTTCCCTGAGCTGACAGAACTGAGGGGGAAGGGTCCGCAGGTGGTTCTGGCTGAGGTCCAGGAGCTGAAGAGTCCGCTGTAAAGTGGACAAGCACAGGGCCTCGCTGAAGGTCTCCAGGTGGTTGTTGTGAAGGACGAGTTCGGACAGACAGCCGAGGTCACCGATGGTCGCAGGGAGTTTTTTGATGTGGTTGTTACTGAGGTCCAGTTTGCGGAGCGCTACAAAACAAACAAACAAACAAACAAACAAAACAACTAGAAATGACCATCAAACTTCATCAATACACTGACAGCTGACTCGGGGTGTGTAATGGCAAGAATCTGGCAATAAAATACAAATCACAAAACTAAGATCATGAGAAGATATGATCCTGATAAAAAGGTAAAAAAAAAAAGTTAATTATTTGAGTTACACCAGAAATGTGCATAAATACTAAACCCATTTTTATTTGATCACAACAGGATATGATGCTAGATCACAAAGTTCCTGTGTTACATCTTAAATTATGTTTTACAGACATTACAGTTTAAGATCCTCCTCAAATGTTCATATTCTATTAGTTAATACCTAATATCCTTATTTTTGTGCAACATCTGCCTCCCAGTCATTAAAATAGCCTTTTGGGATGCTTTGAATAACCATTATTTAATAAAATAGTATTCAATAATAATAAATAAGACATAAATGATAAAAACAAAAATGAACCTCCACCATATCTGTATTTGAATACTGAAAAAATATTGATAGAGTATTGTGTAATGAAATCCAGTATCACAGAATGGTTATTTTCTAACACCTCTACAGATGACGGTCCACAGTCAATATTCTTTACCTTTAAGAGACAGCATTCGCATGTCTACACGTGACAGTTTGCAGTAGGACACCTGGAGCTGCTCTAGAGAGTAGGGGAAGTTGGAGGTGAGGGGGTAGTCCTTTTTTGAGACGATGGTGAGCTTCTTCTTGGGTTGTTCTACGTCACGTGCCCGAACAGGAGTGAGTGTGGACAGAGGGAGGCTGCTGGCGTCACTTCCTTTGTCTGCCAGACGAGCTGCTGACAGGAAGTTCTTCAAACTGTTTGCATCAGCCTGAAACAGAGATGCATAGTAAAAAAAAAAACGAAAAAAAGGGACTTTTATTGTCCCTGTAAGGAACTTTAACACCACATATGTGACGGTACAAACAGGAGAATCCACCTTGTCAATACTTGGTCTGACTTGGAATCAAACCTGGAACCTTCTTGGTGTGGGGCAGAAGTATAAAATAGTAAATGTTCTGCACTTATACAGTTCAAGCGCATTCACCCATTCATACACCAGTAGGTTTCTAAGGTTCTGTCAGTCCTACTGGGAGACTTAAGTCAGGGTTCAGTGTCTTGCCCAAGGACACTTAGGCATGTGGACAGCCAAACCCGGGACACGAACTGCCAACCCTTCAGACATTGGACGACCTGCTCTACTAACTGAGCCATAGATGAGGATAAACCAAATAAGTACAAGTCAAATAGAAATGTGAATTATTCAACACTTAAGTTAAAGTCAATATAAAAATGAATACCAAGTTAAAAGTAAAAAAAAAAGTGATCCTTGTTTTTAATTCTTCCTCTCCCTTAAAGTCAGTCCACTGACTCTCCTAGTCAACGCCACTTGAGCCAAAACACTCTTATACAGATTGTGAAACATCCTTTCTGTGCTGACTAAGTGTTTTATTTCTATTCCAAGCAAAGCATGTATTTCTGTAGAACTAACAACTGTATTAACTGTATTATTACACTACAGCACTAGAATACTGGGGAGAAAACATGCTAAACACCATTAAATAAACAGACAATTATAACCCTTATAACAGTTAGTTCTCACCATTCTAATTATATTTACTTATTTATCATATTTATCTTATTTATTGTAGTTACTACTACGTTGTTGCTTCAACTTCCCATTTCCTTTGTTTTTTTTAAGTATCTCTGTGCTCTTTTTGTTTTTTTTTTATCACCATCATGGGTAAAGACTTTCACTAGTTTTATGTGATTTTTTTTTTGTCTTGTTTTCTTTTCTTTTAAGTTTATTAGCACTGGGTATTAATGCTACCATTTATTGTGTAATATTCTTTTAATTATTTATGTAAGCACGGTGGTGCAGTGGCTAACACTCATGCCTCACAGCAACAAGGACCCTGGTTTAATTCCAACACCAGACCTTTCTGTGTGGAGTTTACATGTTCTTGTGTCTGTGTGGGTTTTCTCCAGGTACTCCAGTTTCCTCCCACCATCCAAACACATGCACTGATAAGTTAACTGGTTAATCTAAATGACCCATAAGTGTGAATGTGACAGTGATTGTTTGTCTATATATGTTCAGCCTTGAGGTGAACTGGAGACTCATACAGGGTGTACCCCGCCTTCACCTGCTGGAGCTGGATTAGGCCCCCAGTGACCCTAGTGAGGATAAAGTGGGTTCAGATAATGAGACAAGGTATAAGTATTAGTATATTTGGTTGTAACCCTTGTTCACTCATGTTTGACTGACTGCTTATGGAGCCCCACAATTATTGGATATTGTTTTTTTTTTCATCCCATATGATGTGAAAGCACATTTTTTTATATATATATATATATATATATATATATATATATATATATATATATATATATATATATATATATATATATATATATATATATATATATATATATATATATATATATATATATATAAGTATTGTTTATGTAAATATAATGCCAGAAACCAAATTGTTTAATACATGACACATATTTTAGTTTCTAATAATATGCTTAGACTAGGAGGAATATTATTGTTATTAATTATTTAAGGAGAAGCGGTGGGTGCTTACTTGCATACTACTAAGTCCTTTTCGAATATGTACTATACACCTCATGTCTTGTGTTTGTTTGTTTTTTATTCATTTTCTTCTGTTTTGACAAATATTTGAAATAAATACATTAATCAATAAACTAACGGTCTTAATCCTGGGGACGGTCCCAACTACCATCAGACAAAAAGCACATGTATAGAGGTGAACAACTATTCACATCCATAAAAAACATTACAAATTGCTATCATTAGAGCAAAAAAAGGTGTTTGAAAGATTTGGACCAAAACATCGCATCTAAGAAACTAACTCAGAAAGCAGCTTTATTTCTTACTTAAAGCAGTCTTGTTTTCTAAGACGTTCATGCTTGACCAGATTCCTTGAAATATCTAACCCAAATTCACTGTCCCAGAATATCTTGACACAGTTCCTGTGAGTTAACTTGATGAGCTTTTATGCAGTTGGGAACAAAATGTGCGAGTCCTCGGGATGACAAGTACAAACGCTCCACAAATGGTTTGCATCCATGGAGTCCCAGTGTACGTGCATAATGTTCTGTCTGTCAGTTTGTGGGTGTGTGAGTTTGCTTCTGTCAATGAGGCGGGTTCAACTATGTTAGTATGTGGGTGAAAGGTTACAGGTGCTTCCAAATAGTTGGGAGGGCTCAGCTGATACTGGAAATAATGAGTCTGCTCTGGTGTCTGTCCAAGCAGAGCTGCAGTCAAAGCAACAGTATCAGCCTGTCTGGTTAGGAAAGCATAACAACACTGACTTTTCGTGTGCCTGTCCTTATGTTGCTTAAGAAAATTGGGCATCCTTTGATTTGTTTGTAATTTTCCACAAAAGCTCATTTTACGAGGAAATGAAGATTGCCTAAAAATGTCGGACAGTAATTACACCATCCTGAATGTAATACCTTGCTCAAACAAATGTCAACAGCTGGTTCCTTTAACCTCACGGTGGCTTTGCCTTCCTCCACGAACCATGTGAAAAACTTCTCTATGTTGCCTTTGAGCTGCAAGAGAAAGATAGTAAATGTTAGTCATGGAAAAATACATTTCACAACATCATCAATCACCCAAGAGTGATTCACCCTGACAGGTCGAAACAAGAATAACTGCTTCAAAATGCTTAATTTTCAGATATGAGGCACACATCGTAATAAAGGGCACTTGAAGGCAACATTTGAGACCATTGAGAAAACAATACTTCTAGAGTTTGCAACCTAACTCTGTGTGGTAAAGATGATGATAAATAATTAAATATAGAAGGTTTAATTAACTCGAGTGATGAAAACTAAGCCTATAGTTAATATACTCTGCATGTTTGATAAGGTAAGAAGGTACAAGTAGTGAAATGTGAATTTTTTTGTATTGTTTTCACAACATAATGAAGTAAACATATTTACATGTATTGAACATGTGTCAAAACCAGTTAAACCACCCAGATTGACTGTGTTAGGGATCAAGTTTGTGTGTTTTAATCCATTCTACAATAGAAATACTATTACTCTTGTATGTAAGTATGTCCCTGTTATGAAGTAGATGTGATAAGTTATGTTGTTATATACTGTTTAGGTCATTTTCTTCAGTAAACTATTGCACTGTGCTGATGGAATGACCTCCAGTTGAGATTTTTTTAACATCTTAAGACATTCATGTTTAAGATAAAGCATTTTAAACCCAAACTGACTTAGAGACCACTGCACTTATTCGATTTATTGGCTTTTAACTGTACTTTAACTATATTTTAATTGTTTTGCACTGGAGAGGCATCTGCTTTTCATGTGTTTCCAAAAGAGCTATTACTCCTATTTTCCCAATAATACACTTAAATCTAAAAAACCCCACTTAAATCTTTGTTTATATATTTTAATATTCAGATTATCTGGATTATAGACCTAATAGGAAAGGACATATGTGGGATTAAGATGAGGTTATTTAGTTAACACTTTAGAAAAACAGGTACTGGTTTATAACTTTTTATTACTATATAGCCTATGTGTTTCATGATGATATAATCATAACTACTTTTAGTTGTTCTCTCTCTCTCTGTCTTTTCTCCACATTTATCATCTCTTTAATTCCAACTGGTCCTGTCAAATGTCTATTCTCTGCTCCAGGTTTAAACCTGTTAAAAGGAAGTTGTTTTCCTTCTACTCCCACCATCACCAGTGTTTGTTCCTGGAAGATTCTGTTGGCTATCGGTAAATTAGAGTCTGGTTTGGACTGGTTTTATATTTGAAGTGTCATGAGTTTGATTTGGCTGAAAATGCAATAAACATGAATAATAAGAGCATTTAAAACCGGGATAGCACAAAAAAAGAGCATAAATCGCTTGTTTCCATTGTGGTCTCTTACAAAAATAAAATGCATTATTAAAACAAGTAAAAACAACACAATGTACACAATAAAATAATTAAACATAAATAAAATCCTGTATTTCATTGTAGCTTTGTTGATTAAAAAGGTGTTCCTTAACAGCTTTTTTAAATGGTTTATTTTTTTTTATCTAAATGGTTGAGATAACATCTATTATGATTTGTCGCTATATGAATAAAATGTTTTGTTTTAAAGGTTAGCTAGCTTAACTGCTCCATGGGTGAGAACATACTCTGAAAGTCTTTAACAACTATAGTTCTAAATAAATATGAGTCCAGATTGTAAAGAACTGATGGCATACACACCCGGCTTGTACATCCAACAAAAACACAATAAAAAATAAGTGTAAGTCCCCCTGGGGAAGTGAGCCGACCACAGACCTTGTACTTGGATCCGGCTCTGTCTTTAGCCGTACAGATCATCATGTAAATGCTGCTCCGCTGGCTGGTCTTGTCCAGATGCTTCCCGATGGAAACAACAGCTCTCGTCCCTTTCCCTCGACTTTTCATCCCGAATGTGGGAAGTAAACGATTCACCACTTCGACATCACACTGCAGCTTCATCTCCGCCTCCCCACGCAGGTAAAAACACGGCTTAGCGCCGATTGGGAGGGAACTAATGCTTTAAACGCATCGCGTCAAAAACTTTCACGAAGAAGAAAAAAAAAGATGGTTTACGCGCGACTAAGCTGGATGTCAACAACAGCTCGAGCTTCTGTTTAAAAGTGCACGTGAACGGCTGTGGGGGTCAAGACACGCGCCCTACGGCAAAATACAGTTTTGCACACGTCAGAAGAGTTTGGGAGACAGTAAATAAACAAAGTAAAAAGGCGCCACAGAGTTTTCAGCGGACACTTTGAGCTTTGACGGCTTAGGTTTAGCTGCCGTTAGCAGGATCTCGCGCGTGGGAAGTGACGTCAGAGTTGTGCACGTTAAGTGGGCCGGGTGCAAATACAACCGCCACTTGAGAAACCTGTATATAAAATAATGTACGTTAAAAATATTAGAACAGTGCATTTAATATACACACTTTAAAACAGTGTATGTGTTGAACCTATACATTAAATAGAAATATTAAAACATTATTTAAAAAATTTAATTTAAAAGAGGTATACCAGTGCCTGTGTTAAGACTGTATGTATTCGGCGTTAAAACTATACATTTATTTTAAAATACCAGTCCATGTGTTAAACTGTACATTCACTGGAAATATACCTTTAAAATCCTTTTTTGGAAATACAGTTTTACATTTAATTTTTTAAAATCACGATATTACTATTTACTGTACTCAACTAAATATTTAGTTAAATACTGTTTCACAGCACCATTAATGAAGTAAAAACCAAAAAAGTAAATATTGTATTACATCTGCATTTAGTGCAGGTATAATTTCACAACACTGATACCTGAGTTAAACCTTTATAAATTATACAATTCAGATGAGTTGAAGGCAGTTACCATAGCAACGTAGTCACAACTTTATTAATTAATGTTAATAAATTACGTGATGGTCCATCTAAATTACTAAAACGTCCTGTTCTGCGTCCATTTTCTGTTTTATTTTGGTGAGGGGTTCCTGTTCTGTGTGTCACTGTTTGTGTGCACTTGTCTGATTGTCTGCATCTGGGGCTCATTATCTCCATTTTATATTCTCCTCTTTCCCTTTGTCCCTGTTGTTCTACCTGTGCCTTCCTTTGCTGCTCAGTGGAAGTGTTTTTGCTAGTGATGGGTAGATGAGGCATCATAAGCATTTCAACATATTGCGAAACTGTCGATCCTGTGAATACTAAATACTGCCACCTCCTGGAACTTAAAAATTCCTACAGGCACCCTGAAAGACTCAACTGATGCTGAATTGGTCTATGGATTTGATGACCTAGGAATATAATTTAAGTAATTGTATTTTATATTATATTTCATATTTTATTTAAATTTAAAATACCTGATATATTTTTTAGAAATGGTCAATAAATAATGTGAATATCATATTATCGTATCATGAAGTGAAAATGTATGTGAATGTATTGTGAATGAGGATGCTCATGGACTGGTATTGATTGTAATAATAAAAAAATCATTATTCTTATTAATAATATTGTATTTTACAAAATGTTATTTGTTTATGGTTTTTTTTTATCAATGTTGTGAAATTGAACCTGTAGAAAACACCCACTCACACTCCACAGATGATCCTGCAATGTTTAAACTATAGAAAATAATCTGAATGGACAACAGACTGAGACTCTTTGAAGATGGCCCAGTGGTGTTTAATTTGTGTCAATAAATTCCAAGCAAATTTTTAAACGTGCAAGCAAAAATAGAATTTAAGTATCTCCCTGCTCTTTTTGTTTTTATCACCATAATGGCTAAAGACTTTCACTAGTTTTATGATGTGATTTTTTGGTCTTCTTTTCTTTTGGTCTTGCATGGTGGTGCAGTGGTTGGCACTCATGCTTCACAGACAGAAGGACCCTGGTTCTATTCCCACACCAGGCTTTTCTGTGTGAAGTTTGCATGTTCTCCTTGTGTCTGCGTGGGTTTTTTCCAGGTACTCTGGTTTCCTTCCAGCATGCAAACACATGTACATGCCCATAAGTGTGAATATGATAGTGATTGTTTGTCTATATATGTTCAGCCCTGAGATGAACTGGAGTTTCATACCTGCCTTCACCCATTGTAGCTGGATTAGGCCCCCACAGTGACCCCCGTGACCCTAGTGAGGATAAAGCCGTTTCAGACAAATGTAAAACTGTAATGAAAAAATGTGCAGATCGTGTAAAATATTTGCCTTTGCATCATTCTCAGTTTTGGTTGTTGCTGTTTTCCTTGATTACGACTCCAGACATCTTGCTTGTGCTCCCTGACTTTTTGATTGTGGTTTTTACACAAATGTAGCAGGTGAGATGGGATTTTCCTTTGGTGGATTACTATTGTTTTTTTTATATGTTTGACAGACAGCTAAGTAAGTGTACCCAATCAGAGCAGAGTAGCTGCTGTCCGTCAGATGCAAGATGCTTAAGGCAAATATTTGACAAGATTTATGTATTTTTTTCATTGCAGTCTTATATTTTTCATTTGGCTTTTTTTTTTTTTGGTATTTTGAATCAATAGTTTCTGCTTCCCATTTTAAAAATAGCCTTTAAACTTATTGACACAAAATTAAACACCACATGTATCAAGGTATGAATCCCAGGGAACATGTTATCAGTGGGTTTGGAGATAATTTAAGGCTGCAAGTTCTAACAACATGTAGCTGTCTGTTCATTGAAATACTTTTCATATGGGTCAGTTGTCAGTATTATCACAGACATGCATACAGTGTATGATCTACTCCTGAGTGACATTTGTGATGTGAGCAACCATTGATGAAAACAGCAGGATGTTCATTTCGTGCAGTTTTAATGCATTAGTGGCATATTTCAGACTTTCCAAATCCATTGTTTTGTCCCACACTTGAGTCTTTTTAATACTATATACACGTGCAATTTGATACCAAGACTCAGATGTTTTTTGGTGCTAAAAATATAAAGTAATTATTTATATTTACTATTTGATATATACATATATTTCGCAATGGCAGCCAATTTCTCTGTCATGGGGAGTTTAAATCTCCGCCCCTTCCGGGAGGCTCATGGGGCCTGAGATCGGAAAATTATTGAATGGGAAATAAAATGTTAAATGGTATCTGGTTTGTCATGTGCCCTGAATCACACACATGTTGTACCTCATAATAAATTATCATCATTGATGTGCGTTTAAACTGTTTCTGTTAACCAACGGCTGATTCGTTTGCGAATAAACCCCGTTAATAATATGGACTACACACCTGGAGCACATATGACGTCACCACAGACTTAACACCACAGCTGAGCGGAGTATGACGTCACATAAGCGACGCATTGTAGTTTCTTACTAAGACCACATAAAACCAAACGTCATGTTTGCTCCCTATCAAAAACGGGTGGTCTGCCTATGTCACATCAACTATTTCTTATTATCCGCTATCATATGTGAATTTCATAGAACTTGTCAAAAGGAATCGGAATTTAACTTGACTCGCTCCATTCACTCTCATTCAATTTTTTGCGAGCGAAGCACCCATAGACCGGAAGTAGAAGGGCGTGACTTAGCCTCCCCATCAAGCCCCGGATCATTTGTTTCCGGTGGGAATCCATTCAACGTAACACAAAACAATGGATTAGTTGATAACAGAAGCTTCATTCATGTAAACCAGTGTAAAATAAACACATTTTCCATCTGGCAAAAGACAAATCTTTATCATTCCATGATGTTTTTCTTTTTTTTCTTCCGGTTGGAACACGTAGCAGGTGGAACTGTTGTAGTGTGGGAACACCCAGGACTCATTTTAGAGACGTCCAACAAACAAATCTCCTGCCATGGTGATCTGTTCATAGACTAGTCAAAGAGCTTCGGTTTGGAGAATGAACATGGATTTTACTAGAAAAGACAAATATGCAGTACTTCTGTTTTTGCACAGTTTATACAGTTTGCATTTTAATGTTCTGAGTTGTGTAATGTAAACATGTTCAGTGCAGCCACTGATATTGTTTAAATGTTCATATTTGTTGCCAAAACTTCTTTGTTCTAAAAAAGTTACTTTATTGTTGTAGTTGTAATAAAATTCCACATTCCCTAAAAAATATTGTTGTAGGGAGCAGTTTGGTTGAGTTTATTTGCATCATTCAAGCAAAAATTTAAGTTATTTTTCATTTGAAAAAGAAAAATCTTAAAGGAAAAGCAAAAGGTATTGTTATAATATTTATGTTTCTTTCAGTTAAAGTTAAAATTTCACCACTGTTATAATGTTGTGCCTGGAGGGGCACGAGAGAAACAATGAAAACCACTGATTTAAACCAAGTTATGATCAGAAAACAGCAAAGGTAAGACACAATTCATGTTCATCACTTAATGGTGCCACCTTTATTTTTGCTCTTCTTTGTCTTTTCACTGAGTTTGATTGGTAGAGAAATAATATTGTACTGTTGGATCTAATTAGTGCTGTAAAGTTTGTTTAATCAGGTTTTACTGAATTCATCATATGATGTACTTTATCAGATTATTTGCTTGTTTCAGATATTTACCAATTTAAGCGCTTGTTGTTTGGATTGCGTTCTTTTGTCTGACAATTAATTTTGCTGCATTTTTATCTGATACTCCTCTGGTCACATGGGTGCGTAGAATATGTATGTTGCTACAACGGCATTACCATAGCAACGCAGCTGGAACTGTGGTTGCCCTGGGTTTAAGAGGCTACACTGTAAAAAAGAAAATGGTGAGACAATTAAACATTTTGAAGCAACCTTTTCTCAATAAAGTTGCAGATCATGGTACCAAGTTAAATTATTCTGTCGCCCCAATGAGTATGTTCTGCCAAAAGATTCTACATTAAATTCTTCATTTAGCCAGCAAAGATTTTTGATCGCCAAATAATAATGGATTTGATTTATATTGTGCTTTTTCTATGAATACATACTCAAAAGCATATATAGCGGATCCATTATTTATTCACTCACACATTCAAACACCAGTGTGAGTAGCACGAGGGACACGACAGTTCATGAAGAGGGGGGTTTAAACTGACAAACCTTTAGTTATGGGACGACCTGCTCTACCCCCTGAGCCACAACCGTGTGTGAGCAACTGTCTGGAGGAGAGGCCGAATGATCGATTGGCCAGTCACTTCAATCAGCCAATTTTAGCTATTTTTAAACCAATTTGCTTTGACCGATTTTCTTATTTGTTCCCGCCGATTTTAAGTCAGGCACATCTGTGGGCAGCTACGTAGGACGCAGCGCAACGCTTCAGAAGTCAGCAGAAATATGTGCTAAAGTTGTATATTCATTCTGATGATAGGTTGTGATCTGTGACGTGTTGCTTAATTAAGGAAAATGAAAAAGCGAAAAGCATTTGAACTGCATCAGTTGTAAAACTCCTCTGGAAATTAACCGTTGTTATGCTAGTGTTGGGAATGTGTTGACTATAAGTTTTTGACTCCGGTTGGTTTTACTACTTAACGGCGACATAAACAGTGATTCAGTGAGAATGACTGAAGGGTTGGCAGTTCGAATCCTAGCTCTGACTGTCACATGGCAGCAGCTGCCTACTGGTGTATAGTGCCGTGTTTCCACTAGTATCAGCTTTGGTGCGTTTCCACTACAAAAAAAGAACTCATCCTACATTTTTGGTATCTACTCTGCTGAGCTGACAAGCGATAGTATAATGTGACATGTAAACAGCGTAGACACTAATTTGTGGAGTTGTCTCTGCGTCATTGTGTTATCCACGTACGATCAGCCATTTTAAAGAAAACTAGATTTGGAGTTACAGTAAACAGACCAGTAATTTAAATTCAGTCTGCAACGCAATGATATCACTCTAAAAACTACACCGTGGCCGGTCATGGAGGTTGGGATGTCAGATGACGTCCAGGTACGATAGTATCTGTGATGGAAATGCTCCCAAGGAATAGTACATGGTCTGTGGGCTGACTTGAGTAGAATTGAAGAGAGCTGATACCATATAGTGGAAACAGAGCTTAAATTTGTGTGAGAATGGGTGAATGTGAGGCTAATGTAAAGCTCTTTGAGTACCAAAAAGGTGGAAAACCACTACTGGTATATAAGTACAGTCCATTTAGTGCATATGTGTAGTGTCTTTCCATTTCTGTTGTCCTCTGCCAATGACCATTGACAATAATAATTATAAGTTCCTTCATTATTGCATAACATGTTATTTTCTTGCACTTTGGTAACTTTTATAATTATGTATAATCACTTATTGCATATGTGAATTTGTGAAACATTTCTTTTCCTGCACTTTTGTTTCTGATTTTACCTTAGACTTAAGCCTTTTATGAACTTCTATTTTAGTTCTTGTACATTTGTATCAATGTGCAGCACTTCAAGCGACAGTGCTTGTATGAAAAGTGCTGCACAAATACATTATTATTGTTATTATTATGCACAAATTAAGTCTATTGATAAATCTATGTTGAGGCATCAAATATTTTGTTGGTCTGATGTTTTAGAAATGTTTTCATGGTGGGAAAAACTTTCTGTAAGAAAAAAAAACTCAACACAACAAATAATTTTCTTTTTTACAGTATACCATTGTCAATCTGTTTATGTTCTTCACAGAGGAGTTTCCACACATGACCCTCTGCGTATATAATACCGCCTGACTTCCCTCCCTTCCTCGCCGCCACAGCCCTCAGACCTGTGGACGATGAGAACTGGGAAGAAGCGTGCGTCCCTGTAAGTGGGCGGGCTGTCGCTGAGGGCCAGTTGGCTGGAGTCGGACCGGCAGCACTGCTCGTCCACGCAGCAGGGTTCCGTTAAGTTGCTGCTGCGGCTCCTCCACAGGGCCACGGTGCGATGGGAGCCGTACATCCGGCACAAAGAGAACCGGGAAGTGTCTGAGGAGAGGTGGGATTGGAAGAGCGTCCCACGGCAGGAGAAGATGGACGAACAACTGGAGCTGGTGATGGTCCTCCGTCTTCCTCCTCCTGCTCCTCCTCCATCTCCTCGGCCGTTCAGCTCGTTGCATTGCTCGCAGCCGTCCTGGATTTGAAGAGTTCCGTAACTTTGAGCGGTCTGGCTTCTGTCCAGGAGAAGGCAGTTAGACGACGCGGTGCATTCAGTGTCTTGTGAGTTTGACTCCACTGTGCTCATGTTGATCAGCATCGCCTCAGAATAACTGGGAACCACTTGTCTGTTACAGCGTATGTGCCACTCCATTTCAGTGCTGTCCAACGTGTCCACTCTTGGAATAACACACCCATTACTAGTCCCCACAGGCATTTCTTCATCAAGGGGAGAGGGGGTGTACTCTAAACCGAACAGTTTCTCTATTCGATAGTGGACATATGCGGTGCGGTACTCGATGAGCACTCTCAGAGGCCAAGACAGCATGAGGAGAGCTGCTAGCCAAAATGCTACCTGGGAACTGTACCAGGGCATTTTATCTGGGTCTACGTAGGCAATCAGGTTCTCTCTGAACTCCACATTCTTTAGCTGCATCCCTTCTCTGGCTTCCATGTAGTCGTCCAAACCCTCTATTTCAGAGAAGAACCTGGCTCTTTGGTTCAGGTAGTCGTTTTCAGGGCCGGCCTCTGTGAAGCTGAAACACTTGGTGAAGCGAAGCCGCGTCGCCGGATGTCCCTCTAAGCCCCTAAGATCACGGGACACATCTTTCATCCCACAGTGGCTGAAGTCAAACTCGCCCTCGGCTACGTGGGTGTTCACTCTCTCGTGGTACACCTGCGTCGTGGTGTAAGCGTCGCCGTTACGGTACCGCGTGACCTGCCGCGTCCGGCGAACGAAGTGGTAGCTGATGGCCTTCCACCATATGCACGGCTGGGCCTGGCGCATCCTCAGCACGCGCTCGTACACGCTGTCCACGTCTGCTTTGCACTGCAGTTGGCTCCTGGCTCTGCAGTGCCAGCACTCCACCATATACAGAACATAGAGCATGAACAGGAAGGCCAGAGGGATGTAGATGTAGCCGTCGGAGCAGGGGCTGTCGTGGTATATCATGGAATGACCTCCGACGCCCACTGCTGACGCTCCCCGGAGAGATGACGTAAAGGAGGCGGTGAAGGAGGAGGTGAAGGCCGAGTTGAAGCTGATCTTAGTGACTCGGGTGAGTTGGCACCAGGCCACCGCACCCAGGCAGCTGTACATGAGCAGGGAAAGGAGCAGGCAGCGCCAATGGGAGTCCCGGCAGACGCAAGCACCCAGGGACTGCTGCACAGGGCGCTGCTGCAGAACCAGAGAAGACAGAGAACAATGGACAAATATATGCATCAAAATGAGGAAAGGTCCCCCCAAAAAAGTGGCAAAATTAGTGAAAAATGAAGAAATTTAGACAAAAAAACTATTCAAATCGGCAAGGAGATGGACAATAACCAACACAAATAAGTAGAGCAATGAACAAAAAAGATAGATTGCAAAAATGTATAAAATAAAGCAAAAAAATGGACAAACACAAGCATCAGCATGTAGAAAAACAAAATATATGCTACAAAATTTCTGAAAAATTAACAAAATGACAAAAAATTGAGAAATTAACAAAATAGGAAAGAAAATGGACACAAATTTACGTAGATAAGTAGCACAATGAACAAAAAAATTAATAATTTAAAACAAATGAAATAAATATTAACCTAGATATAAAAAGTACACCTAGTGACCTAAAATACTATAACAGGTGGATAAATAGAAGCTTAAAATAATTGCTGCAGATATAAATTGAAATGTCACTTTCCAGTAATTGTACAGTCTCTATATATGGATGGTGGTTGGGGCAAAACTCTTATTATTTAGATGTTTTTGTTTTTGTTTTAGAGCCAGAGAGAGAGAAACAGGCACTTAGAGCAATGAGCCCATCAAACACGGCACTGATATCATGGCTTACAGCAGGAATGCAAATGAGTGTGGCTGCACTATAAAGAACCAAGCTTTTCCAAGGCTAAGCACAAAGTAAATCAAACCAAAGAAAGCTTAATGGAATTCAATTAAGCCCTTTTGGATCCTTGGGGGGAATGTTTACCAAAGCAGATGACAAGAAAAATGTTTTATTTTCATCTCTTTTTGTATTGTATGAGAGCAAAGGTAGACTGCATAAAATTACATGTAAAATATCACATTAATAACATGAGGTAACAGTTTTATGTGTAGACATGATCCTTCAAAAACCTTTCATGCTAAAAGCCATGGATATAAATATATACCACATATATTTACAGAGTTAAGTGGATAAAAAAATAATACTCAGAAACAATATAGACTGACAGATCAGTTTTTGACTATTAACGGTAGGGTAGGAGATGGTAGAAAACAAGCTATATTTTAAAAGTACAAATGCCTCTTCTTCAGCCCACGCCTCGAAAACACGCCTTAAAAAATACATGAACGTACATGCTGTCTGGAGCGATCACGGAGGTTCACAAGCATGACGAGAACTCATTGTCAATTAGCGGAACACATTGTGTTTCATCAATCTCTTTCATTTTCTCACAGACAGGGTGAATACGATACCCTTAAACAATGAGTATCTCGAAATAGTATATAAACATTATGTTATATCTGTGGAGTAGAAACTGGGCCATATTAGCATTAGCTTTGTATCACCTCTTTTCCACTGTTAGCATTAGCTTTGTAGCCTCTTTTCCACTGTTAACATTAGCTTTGTAGCCTCTTTTCCACTGTTAACATTAGCTTTGTAGCCTCTTTTCCACTGTTAGCATTAGCTTTGTAGCCTCTTTTCCACTGTTAACATTAGCTTTGTAGCCTCTTTTCCACTGTTAACATTAGCTTTGTAGCCTCTTTTCCACTGTTAGCATTAGCTTTGTAGCCTCTTTTCCACTGTTAACATTAGCTTTGCAGCCTCTTTTCCACTGTTAACATTAGCTTTGTAGCCTCTTTTCCACTGTTATCATTAGCTTTGTAGCCTCTTTTCCACTGTTAACATTAGCTTTGTAGCCTCTTTTCCACTGTTAACATTAGCTTTGCAGCCTCTTTTCCACTGTTAACATTAGCTTTGCAGCCTCTTTTCCACTGTTAACATTAGCTTTGTAGCCTCTTTTCCACTGTTAACATTAGCTTTGTAGCCTCTTTTCCACTGTTAACATTAGCTTTGTAGCCTCTTTTCCACTGTTAGCATTAGCTTTGTAGCCTCTTTTCCACTGTTAACATTAGCTTTGCAGCCTCTTTTCCACTGTTAACATTAGCTTTGCAGCCTCTTTTCCACTACTATCATTAGCTTTGTAGCCTCTTTTCCACTGTTATCATTAGCTTTGTAGCCTCTTTTCCACTGTTATCATTAGCTTTGTAGCCTCTTTTCCTGGACTATAAGGCGCATTAAGTGAAGTCAAAATCAAGAGCTCAAATGTACAAATTCAAAGTCACTAAGCGCAGCCAGAATTAATCCATATATAAAATGCTCTGGATAATAAGGCACACTGTCCTTTTTGGAGAAAATTAAAGTAATTGAAGTGTGCCTTATTATCCAGAAAATACGGTAACCTAATTAAAAATATTAATCATTTGGCAACCCTTATTCTATTCTATTCTATTCTATTCTATTCTATTCTATTCTATTCTATTCTATTCTATTCTATTCTATTCTATTCTATTCTATTCTATTCTATTCTATTCTTTTACCAAATGACATTTAGAGACACTGATATTAAGCCCTAAGTGCAGTACTTTATAAAACTCAAATGTACTTCATACATTTAAACTAACGCTCATCTCTCGTGCCCTTCACTTCCTTGTTATTTGCTGAGTACTGGCTGCTTCGCCCAGGGCAGACCAACTGCAACAGAAAGTGCTCACATTCGCGATACTGAGCAGAAATCAAATCCAGTGCATTCAGCCAAGACACTGACCTGGAGCTATTTCATCAGGAAACTGGAATCTGGCCCTTTATGCATAAAGCGATTAAATACAGGAAGGTGTTATTTAATGTGAACACTATCTATACTTGGACATCTTCACTTATTAAATATATGAAACTAATTCATCCTCTCAAATATTATTATTAACATTATATTTATGTGGGGTTCTTTTGGTGATATTCCTTCCTATGTTTTGTTGTTGTTGTTGTTGTTGTTGCCTACCTCTAATGTTTTATAGAGTGAAAGGATTTATGGTGACAACCGTCCATCCATTACAGCACTGACACAGGGGGGAGCGATGTCACTTTGCTGGTTCCATCTCAGTTATTTATGGAACAACCAGGAGTTCAATTCTCATTCACAGAGGACAGGCTCCTCAAAGCTCTCTACATGCAAGATGTCTATGTCCTGATTTACCTGCACTGTAAAAAAAATAAATTAATAAATGAAAAAATCTTGTTTTCACGGAAAAAACAACTGGCAGCTGTGGTTGTTGGAACAATACTGTAAAAACACAACAAACTGTAAAACTAGAGCTACACAATGTATGTGTATGTAGTTATTTTTATTTTTATTCTTTTTATTTGTATATATTTTTAATTACTTTTTAAAATGTATTTATTTTATTAATTTATTTGTATTCATTTTTTATGTATTTATTAATTTATGTATTTTTTTTAATTATGTTTTAAATGTATTTATTTTTAATTATTTATTTTGTTTAATTATTTCAGCTATAAAACGGATGACACTGAAACATATGTTCTGTGTCAAACACTGATCTGCGTCAGCACCACACAGCTGTTAGTTACTCCTGAGTATTTTTTCATTTTGCAATTTACGTATATCAGGGTTAAAAAAAATATCACAATGTTAGGATGTTTTTTTACCGTGCAGCCCTATGTAAAACATATTTACAGAGTAACATGTAAATGTAACATTATAAGCGTGTACATTTAATATTGAATGTAAAAAAGTAAAGGGAGCGGCCATGGCTCAGTTGGTAGAGTCTGTTGTCCAGTAACTGAAGGGTTGGTGGTTTGATTCCCACTCTGTCCTAGTTGGTTCATTGCGTCCTTGGGCAAGATGTTTCACCCTCCTGCCTCCAGTGTCACTCACACTGGTGTGTGAATTTTTGGTGGTGGTCGTAGGTGCAAAATGGCTGTGCCTATGTATGTAGTTTACCACCACCAGAGGGAGTATGTGAGAGTGAATGAATAATGGGTCACTAATGTGAAGTGCTTTGAGTGGCAAGTGCTATATAAATCCAATCCATTATTATTATTATCATTATTACAGTGAATGTTTAGGGTTCACCGTCTTCATAGTTTTACAAAGACACTTTGACAAGTGAACAGTCAGAGCTAGGATTCAAACTGCCAACCCTTTGGACAAACTCCTCTCCCAACTGAGCCATATCCACCCATTATTTTACATATTTAACATCTTAAAAATATTTATTTAGTCATTAAATGAATTTCAAATTTTTTTTATTAAATGCTTTTACATTTCTTTGATTTTTCCTTCTTTATTTGTTAAATGATTACTTCTTTATTACTTTTTTTTTAACTTACACATACATCATTTCAGCATAAATCTGGTTTTGTTCACATACTCTTCCTGTGAAAACTACAGCTATATTTGATTTAATAGTTAACATAAAAATCTTGTGAAATAAGCAACTTTACATTTTATTTTCACTCAATTTTTCGTTGTTGCAATTTTACAATATTTTGCTGATAATTCTACAATTATTTTACAGTGTATACAAAGACAGAACAAGAAAGACAGGGCTTAGGCCTTTAAAAGTTTGTTTCATGTTACATAGGAAAAAGGGCTAAAATGTTTAACCTTGGTGTGTATGAACGTCTGCAGCCAATCAACCAAATCGAACAGTAGTGATTTCTCAATACATGCACTTAAACCGAAAGGACTAATCAAGCCTTGTGACTGAAAGGAAAATGAATTGTGGGCCACGAGGGATTTATGTATTCAAGTCTATAACTCTTGGAAACAAACTGAGAGTACCTTTCCACATCACTGGCTTCTACTGCTGTAATGTGAAATGGACTATTGCTGACATCTGAGCAGCCAGAAATGTTGTTTGGCTGCAGGTGAAGGCAGTGACACTGTGATGGTTCAGAAAGGAAGGATTCTACAACAAAATATACTCTTGCAGTGTCTAAAAGTGTTGATGAAATTTGGAGTATTATAAGGACACAGCAGGAAATAAGAAGTTACATGGCATTGTGTGGTGCTTAATTAGTTGTAAAAGTCACCAGTCATGCATTGATCACAACATCTTACCTCGTCCAGGTCATCACTGGCAGCTGGAGAGTCTTCCTCCTCCTCCTGCTCCTCTCCCTCAGCATCATTAGGAGTGCTGGCCGCGGCATCTTCCGCAGAGTCCGGATCGGTGGATAACATTCTGCACTTTTTGCATGTCAGAGAGAAGCCAGCATTAAGTCAGTGAGTTGGATTTACTTCCTCCGCTCTGCATACTTTTGAGTTTGCACCCCTCCTTTCTGTGGCCCCTTCAGCACCAGACCGTCTGGGCTGGAGCCAGGATGCTGCTGCTGGTCCTGATGCTGCGCGGAGGAGCGGGGATCCCACGGTGGTCCCGACTGTGCAGACGGAGGGGGGCGGGGTTGAGGGATTTCACCGCAGCAAAGACAGCAGAGGTTGACCATGATGCAGCTAGTTCTGTCTTTTCTTAGTGGCTAGTCTAATGCAATTACCATAAAAGCACGCATATCACACCGTAAACGCACCCCTGATCTGCGTGGACCCAGATGCAGGGCGCTGTCTCGTGTCCTCGTGCAAAGGACGGAACTAAAGTCCAGGATAATAATGATGATGAGACATTTCCTCCATAATAATCAACGAGCAGCAATTAACATACAAAATAAAACTAAAAAAATATCCGTATATAATCTAAGCGACTAAATCACACAGTATTTTCTGATTAAAGGAGTAACTGCACTCCAGCAGTCACGAATGTTACGCACTGCAGCCTGGTGAAAGCGCTGGCAGTAGCCGAACTTTTATTTTGAAAGCGTCTCTTGTGTTACATTAAATTTCTTCCGTGTTCTCATGTGAAGTCGCAGAGCATAAAGGCAGGTTAGCTAACACTGTCATCAACACTGAAATAGTTTTGTATGCTATACTTTTGTTTGTCGCATTTTTAATAGTTGCTGAAACTGAGGAAATTGATTTTGAGCTAATGCAAATGTAGCTAGTTAGCTTAACTCGTAGTTACGTTTCTACTGTTGTCGGATGTGAACTTCTACACCACAGTTACACGTGAAAACGCCGACGAAGGTTTGGAGTATTAATTTCGTTAATTAATGTTAGTTTAAGTTTGACGCATTCGTCTCAGTTTCCTTCTGAACATTATTTTTAATGTATTAGCTTTGCTAACTAAGTCCGTCCTGAAATCGTAAACAGAACTGTACCGTCGCAAATCTATCTGATGTTTGATTTACATCTGACACTCTGAGGTTTTACTTCTATACGAAAATGTATGCAATAAAATTAAATTTAACGCATTACATCCAATTTTTATGGCCTGAAATGTCATTTCTTTACACGAGTGACATTTTAGAAAGGCTGCAGGGAATAATTGTTTTCATTGAAGCTCTGTTGGTTATAATATAGGTATAAATGTTTCCAAACGACATCTGCATGTGTCTTATTTTGGTCTGAAGGCGAAACGTATTTATTTTTACTGTCACAGAGCAAAGAATAATAGAGAATCAAAAAGCTGTTGCCTGAAGATGTTTTACTCTCTTTCAAAAAAAAGAAGTTCAAACTGGTTATCACTATTTTTGGCAGTTGCTTTAATAGTTGATAAGTTATGAGTAATTGTAAATCTAGTCCTCTGTTTACCACAACACTAACACTGTCTTGTGGTTTTCTGGGTTTTCCAAAGGGATGTTGCGGAGACCCAAACCTACGGACTCAGAGGCCGACCTACTGAGAGAACAACAGCAGTTTCTGACATCTGGAGCTCAGTCTGCAGCCAGTGTGATCCGACGCCCCGACAAAAGGAGAGGAGAAGCAGCAGCTGGGGAAGGAGAGGCAGCAGGGGATGGACAAAACACAGAAAATGAACAAACACAAAGAGATGTGGTGTCCATGGAAGGTCAGAGCTGAGGACACGATTCTTGACAGATATCACTCTATGCTTGTGTTAATATCTGACATACATAATTCTTTAATTATCCTAATTTGCACCTATCTCTATGTAATCTGGAGATAATTATGATACTTTACATGTGTGAGTGATGTCATGATCGCTAGGATTGCAAATGTAATGGTCAGCTGTTTGTTGTAGATCTTCCTGATGAGCTCCCTTCTCTGACACCTGCTCCACCTAAAAAGTCACGCTTTAAAGCCAATCGTGTCAAATTTGAGGATGAAGATGCTGCAGAGACACTGGACAGACATGATACCCACATCAGTGCTGTTCTATCAAAAATTGTTGTAAGTCCCTAATTCAAAACACATGCTTGAAATGTGGAAGTTAAATTTTTACTCTGCAGATTTGTAATGTTTATCCAAGATAAGTTTTATCTGTGTTTTTTAAGTGTTCACTCATGGTTGTTACATTATTTTTTGTATTTCAAGGAGAGAGATACAAGTTCTGTGCCAATATCTCTACCAGTATTTACTGGTCTGGCTTTCCCCCAAGTTCACCATCGCTCTGAAGCCAACAGTCAGGTAAAAAAAAATATATTAATGTTCATCCTTCTCACTGCGATTATTTCTCCTCAGGTCTTATATTCCCTTTGAGCTCCTCATCTATAGTCACATCTGTTTTGTGTATTATGGACTAAAAAAATTTAGTTTATATTGTTGTTTTTCTGTGTGAACAGGTCCCTTTGTCCTCTGGTGCTGGTGGAAAGAAGAGCATCTTTGCCCGTCAGATTGCAGCTCAGAGGTTTAAAGAGGGAAAGATGCCGTTACACTGTGCACCTCGATCTGCTCAGAGCGCTGACGGTGAACCCACCATGGAGGCAGGTCAGTGTCACTGGGCTTATGATCATGAAAAGGCTTAAAATTCCATGGTTATTTAATTAATATTACTGTGTTCTCCATTGATATTGAATACATTTTGTGCGTTGGTTCTATTTTTAAAATGTCCGGCTGTTTTTGGAGGGTAGAAAAATGACTTGAGGTGGAACAACAGAATTTTCCAGTACTTCCTCATACATGTCCATGAAGCAGGGATGAGGCGTCTGTTTGGCTCAGAGAATGAATGCGTGAAGGAACCCCCCCCCTTCCCTCTCGCTCTGTGTGTGTTTACCATCTTAGAGTATCATCCAGCTTCTTTTGAAAACTTGCAGGAAAAACCAGACTATGCTTTATTTCCACAGAGAGCACATGAACCAGTTTGCTAAGTTATGCTTCTTGACGCAAATGGTTCATGAATGTAGCGTCAACTGGACCAAAAAGTCATGTTCTATTTCAAATAAACAGTTGGTAAAACTGCCCCCAGGTAATTAATTCATCTGGTGTTTTTTTTCCCCACTTTTCAATTTTGGTTCATTGTCGGCTTGGTCTTAGATTTAATTTCAAACAGCATTAAAAAAGTCTTAAAAAGTCTTGAATTGAATTTGTCCTGAGCTGTAGGAACCCAGTAATGTCGTGTAGCCCTACACAAAATACATAGTCTGGAAATGATCCATGGGCAGAGTTAAAACGAAGGGTTGGATCAATGATTGTCTTTGAAACAGCTCTGTATGTAATAAGCCAGCGCAGGATTTTTGCTATAGTTGGTCAGCAAAATAGAAAATCCATCTTTGTTTAAAACAAAAGACTACAGTGCTTCTTCTTGCTCAACTTTCATACAGAAGCCCAAGTGTAACTCTGCCAAAATCGATGTTAAAGCCAAATTAAATGGACCTCTGTTCTTTATCCATCACTATCTCCACTGTTGTTGACACTTCCTGTCATCATTCTGCTAATTCTGCCCAACAAACCTGCGACACAGAACGATATGATTGGTCCAGTCAGTCTATAACCAGAGTCTCTGTGAAGCATCGTTAGACCAAAAATATTTTTTGTACCTAGAGGTGGACGAGGTTTCTAGGCTCGTGTGGAGCTTCTTACAGTTCAGTCACTAAACATAAAATGACATGTTTGTTTGGTACAGAACACCAGCAAAAGTTAAGTTAAAAACAGGAATGATGTATTTACTAACTTCAGTCCATAGATATTGGTATTATTTAGGACTGTTAAATTATTACATTTATTGATCAAATTAATCACAGAGTTGCTTTGGATTAATTTTGATAAATCATGGTTAAAACACTTTATGTTGGTTGATTGTTTTACCTTGTTTTTGTTTGTTTTTTTTGTTTAAATTTTCCCACAAAATATACAAAAATACATCAAGAAAAAAAAAAAACAGGAAAAAAAATCCACAACCCCCTCCAAAAATGTTAACAAAAAAAGCGACAAAATATCCAAAACCTGTTTAAAAACTTTAAACAGGTTAAACAGGATAAAATATCTAAAACATTTGCAGAAATATGAACATTTATGAAATTAACATGTTTTTTTTCAACCCCTTCAACAGTTTGAACAAAACAACATGAAACAGACAACTATTCCATTTAATTGTGTTAAAATTTCTAATCAGATTAATAATGATGATGGATTAATCTGAGTTAATGCATTAATTTTGACAACCCTAGTCTAACTCTCACCCATGGTTCCCTCATGGATCAACCTGCTGGTACCATACACATATAATGGTCGTGTTCCAAACTCTTACTGACCTAATATAAGGTCTTTGATCTTCTTTATATTATTTCTGTCCATTATCCTTTACCCTGTTGCTCTTCTTTCCTCCTCAGACCTCAGTAGAGTTTCAGGCTCCAGGCTGGTTTCTGGTCATGGACTCACGGGACCAGATAGCACAGCAGAGACCATGAAGATCCACAGGGAGAATGAGGAGAAGCTCCAGGCTATGTCTGAGTCTGAGATACTGGAGGAGCAGAAGAAACTCTTATCTCAGCTTGGTAGGAAATGACGTTAACCATATTTATACAAATAAATATCTGACATGTCAGAATAATTCAACATTCCTTTATTGTCATTCAAACATAACATCACAAGCTGCAGTTCCCATTACCCCCAGGGTCTCCGCGGATCCTTAAAAAGTCTTAATTACAATACAGTATGTGGGTTTTAAGGTCTTAAAAAGCATTATATGTCAGGAGTTGTGTAGCGTGAAGGACCTAAATGCAAACTCCAAAGCTTCACAAAGGCTCTTTATTCTGAGCTCGGACATAAGAACGACGTAAATGACAGCAAACGCTCATTCAATAGTTCAAAACCACGACTGGAGCAAGAACCCGCTTGGTCCAAGTGACTCAGAGCTCGGGTTCCGTTGAGGTAAGTAATGGGCCGAACTGACACAGAGGACGGGAAATGATAGAAGTTAAATAAGGTGAAAGGTGACAGAGCCAGGATGTGACTTTGTATTTCACTATGTTTTTGAAGTATGGTTTTAAATTTCATCTGGGTAGCCTACGGTTAATGAAAAACATCTAGTCTCGTCTGAATTAAAAGAATAAAAGAATCACTATAATAAAATATACAAAAAAAAAAAATCTGTCAGCAACGATCTCTTCTAAACATATAACAGATCAATATAGTAATTAAAGTGCAAAAGTGTAAAACTATGTTCAGCAGTGAAGGTAGATGTGTTGAAGAAGTTATTATTTGAGGTTTAGTCTGATGGCAGTGCGGTAAAAACTGTCCCGTAAATAAGTTATGACTGGTGATAGAAAGTGTCGTTTTCATTGTGTTTTCCTCCTTGTTCCTTGTTTTATTTTGTCTTGTTGGGACCACTTAGTGTAACCCAGTAATTACTGCTTCACAGATCCTGGACTGGTGGACTTTGTTCGTTCTCGTAAAGCTCAGAGTGTCCCGTCCTCTGCTTCACCATCCAAACACCCCCAGGGCCAAAGCAGTGGGGACACTTTTCCTCATGATAATGTTAGTGGACAGTCGGAGCCCTCTGGTGCTGCCGGGGTTTTTCAGAAGCACCAAGATGTGGAGATGAAGGAAGACGAAGAGGAGGAAGATCTCTCATCACCACCTGCGATGACGGGTATGATGGGTTTATCTTCTCTACCCTGACACTCACTTCTGCTGCTGGACATGAAAATAAATGAACAGTGTTTTAACCTGTTCTCAACCTGGGACATAGATGACATTATTTTAATAACAGCTAATTAATATAGAGCTTCAACATTAATGCACCTCCACCAGCAAATCCGAATCCTTTTTATTGTCATCATACACATACACATGCATAATGAAATTTAAAAGACAACTCTGGTGGCATAAAATTACAGGAGATTAAAATAGAATAAAAGTATGATGAAAGCGAAACAATCCATATATCATTTGTTCATTAATTTTTCAAAATAAAACCAAAAATAACGAAACAAGTCGTTTCTTCCTTATTTGTTTCCAAAACCAAAATGAAAAAAATGGATCGCGATGCATTTTTCAGATAATGGACATTTCCCATTTTATCAAATTTTGACCTGAAACAAATTGAGTAAACAGGAAATGAATCTTAACCAAAAGAAACATGTCCACTGGACTTGAAGATCATTGTGGTATGATATGACACCCATTTTCTCTGGTGTCATATTCTTAAGGTGACGCTTTTAGTTTCCCAAAATAGGACGTAGGTTTCCATCTTTGTCACTGCAGGGTCAAAGGTCATTTCTGGTTTTCTAAATTTGCTTCAGGTCAGAATTGGATAAAACGGGAAACGTCTGTTATCAGTTTTTTCTATTCATTTAAAAACAGAAAAACTGCATCTTTATCTATTTTTTCATTTTGGTTTTAGAAACAAATAATGAAGAAACAACTTGTTTATTTGTCTTATTTTTTGGTTTTATTTTGAAAATCGAATGAACAAACAATTGTTTCAGTACCAAATGCAGACAAATGCCCTCTGGTTTTCACCAAAATAATTAAGGTGTTAATTAGTGTCTACAGCTTTTAACTTGTTAAATAAAGAGTAAAAGTGTTTTAGTCCAAACTACAGCGTGTTAACGTTTACAAAGAGCCCATTATTTTATCTGTACTCCAAACGGTTGAAGAACAGCTGTTATTTTAATTTGGAGGGGGGTTTTTTTTCCGACATTTGAAGCAGAATCACCTTCATGGTTAAAGTTGAGTGGATGACTAAACTATCCATTTACTTCACATCAGTCTTGCAGATTTCCGCTTCTCCTTTCCTGTTTTTATCCCTTTTGTCGTTTATCTGGGATCGTTTTTCTTACTCGGCCTCTTCCTTGTATTCCCTTACTCTCTTAAGCACCCATTCTCTAATTATATAACTAATGTGGGGATGTTTCTGCTGCGCGGCTCAAATCCAGGCATAAAGCTGATCACTGGCTTCACTTTGTGTGATTAGCAGAAAGGCCAGACTGAGCCAGGAGTCGTCACTCTGTGCAATGAAGTTACTGCAGATCGCTCACAGCAGACTCTCACTGTGACAAAAGTGTTGCTAATGGATCACGTTGCACATTATTGCGCCGGTTTAATTTTTCTAAAAATATTAAAGGTGAGATTTGCAATATTTTTTACTTGAAATGATTCCAAAATACTATTTGATAATGTTAGAACTGTGTGTAGTTTCTGTAGTTATTAATCAAATGATCCCCGTTTCATTTTGTGATGATAAGACCTTATGAGTTATTGTAGCGTCCAGTCAAACATGAGAATAAAAACTGGCCCTGTTTAAAAAGAGTCTTCATCATATGGGAGGACAGTTGGCCTCTGAGAGCAACAGTCAACACGGCAACAACTGCAGCTGTGGCCAAATGGCAGTTGTCATTCATCAAAGATGTAGATTTGGACAAAGAAAGAGAACAGTGGGTGGAAAAAAATAGTCCCATTACTCCTAAACACAACAGTGCTTGTCAGACATGAGGCTTTTTTTTCTTCTAGACTGTCTGAATTGTTATTAAATTATTTATTAACAAAAAAAATAAATAGAAATTCAGTTTTGTAATAAAAAATTACTCGCTGGTCTTTAATGTGTGAAAAGAAAAGAAAAATATCACTTTAATTACAATTAAAAGTCATATATAAAATGAAAAAAACTCAAAGGTTTTCAGGAATGGGGAAAAAATGATGTCACATTGACATTGTAAACAAACAGTTTTTAATGTCTCTCCTGGTAAAATACAAATAAAAAAATATTAATTATAATCTCATAAATCCTCTGAATCTGTTATGTCGAATGTAATTGTTCACCAAATAAGCTTCGGCAAGATTATAATTATTTATTCGATTTCAGAAAACTGCTATATTAAGAAACAAGTTTTGAGTTTTTGAATAGAATAGAATAGAATAGAATAGAATAGAATAGAATAGAATAGAATAGAGTGCTTTATTCATCTCACCCTGGGGGAAATTCCACAGTTACAGCAGCAAAAAATGAAAGTGAAAGTGCAGGTATAGTTAGAGAAAAGCATATTGACATATATACAATATTTTACAGTAAATTGTCAAAAATAACATCATGGAACTGAAATAAAAAAAATATAGTATTTTTTTTATTTAATATAACAAAACCAAAACTGTGTGCATTCCTGGCTCTCAGGGGGATATGATGGTTTAACATCATGAAAGTCTTAATATTGTTGACAGTTGATGCTTACGAGGTGTATGGACCTTGTTCGGGCAATTCAATATAATTTACGTCTATGTGAATTTAGAAAAAGATCTACCGGTGAAGCCTCAGAAGGAGTGGGTTCACATGGATAAAGTTGAACCGGAAAAACTGGAGTGGATGAGAGACCTACCCCCACCTCGAAGAAAAACCACTAAAAGGGTAAGAACAGACACATGTAAGGTCGGTATGTTTCTGTTGAATGGGTTGTGTTTAAGCTGTCGTCGTCTGTGGTCTGTGCTCCCACAGGCCATGGAGGCCCGCTTTGATTTTGCAGGAATGTTGATCCCACCCACGGAAGATCTGCCCACTCATCTGGGTCTGCACCATCATGGACAAGAGCCAGAGGTCAGTCTAACTCAAAGGTTTTCAAAGGGTGGGGTAGTGAGCCTCCCCTAAAAGAACTGAAAAACAACTCCACCTTTTATTCTGAATGAAGTTTAATTTGGAATTAACGTATAAGGATTAATTTATAAGGATGGAAGAGTATGGAGTATGTGTTTATATGTAGAAGAATGTATAGGTGTGTGTAAGTATATCTGTGTGTGTGTGTGTAGGTATATGTATGTACCGTATCTGTGTATGTGTGTGTGTGTGTTTACATATGTATGGACTTGGAAAATTATTATTGTAATTAATTTATAAGGAGAAGGGATGGGAGTTCATAAACTATGCTTCTTCTCACTCCTTTTTGAATATGTCTTATGTGTCGTATGTTTTAATTGTGTGTTTGTTTTTGTATATTTCTTTCTTTCTTTCTTTTTCAAATATTTGTTTTGACATTTATATTTGAAATGGATCCATTAACCAATTTACAGTGTTGGGAAAGTTCACCTTAATTAGGAACTAGTTCAAAGTTCAGTTCAAGTTAGTCAATATGAATTAGTTCAGTTCATCGTTCATTCTTCTAAATTATGAACTAGAAGTTCATGGATCCTTTAGTCAATAAATGAGGGGAAAATGCCGACCCCTCCAGGGCTGAAGTAAGTACCTTACCCCAGGGTTAACTTCCCTCTGCAGATTCTTAGAACACAAGGAGTGGTTTCAGTGAGTTTCGTTTTCAATGTTTATTTCCAAGAACGGGACAACACCTGCTCCGGTCACACTCTGTACATTTAACTCTTTTTCTCCGCTCCCAAAAACTCTCTGCACACCCCGCCGCCGAATAATCCAAAAATGACATCTATGATAATGCTGTGTTTTGATCCCATTTTATTCCTTATAGGACTCAATAATTACAACGTGATAAGAACGAAATATGAACTACATAAGAGCGCAGTTCAATAAATGCCAGAATAACCGCGTTCACAACTTCCCGTTCATTTGGCAAAAGTGAACGAGTCGTTCACGTTTGTTAAAAATATGATATAGTTCGTGAACGATCGTTCAATGAACGCGTTCAGGTACAACACTGCCAATTTACGAAGAAAGGAGAAAACGTTTTCAACAGGAATTAGGTGGTCATCTTAAAGCGTAATTAACTTTTATTCTGAATTAAACGGGAATAAAAAACTCCCATGTAAACATCCTAGACTAGAGTGAATACACCCACAGAAAGTGAAAAGGAACTTTCTACAGCTTGTTTGTTTTGTCAAATCTGGGCTTTTTACTTGAAGCTGCTGTGTGTGATGTATTTTTTCATGGTTAGGCTAAAAAACATCTATGATTACCTTTGAGCATATTATATCTGACAATAGAAAAGACATCTGCATCCATCCATGGGTCTGGTTTCAGGCTGGACAAATTCTACAGTGTTTTTTTCAGACGCGTAGTGACATGAAATACATGATTAATTGTTAAACTTCTTCTTCTGTCTAGCTTCAGTCACGAGAACGGTAGAAAATATAAGACTGTGGGTTTTTTTGGTAATTTTTATTCATAACAGACATTTTGCTGACATGTAAAAACTGATTTTCTTTTTCTGCATCTTGTATTTTCTGAATAAAATAATTTTAAAAAATGAAAGAAATTATTCTCCTGCTCTAACCTGGTAAAAGTGGCTATACCTCCATAGCAGAGTGAAATTAAGTCTTAATTTGAACTGTGGAATGATGTTGTTTTTTTTACGCTCTGCAGTTTTAGGAGGATATTAGCTCTAATTGACACTTAATGATGAAATGTACCTTAATGCTGAATTTCAACAAGAACAAGAGGAACTAACAATCCCTCTGTAGATAAAAGTCCAAATTTTCATCTGATTATATCCTTACAAATGCACAATATAAATGATGAACTTTTACATCTTCCTCCTTCCTTAAATTGAGATAAACTTTATTGAGCCACACAGGAAAACACTCTTGAAAAAACACCAGCAGTTGTTTTATTTAGTTTTATACATTGCTGTCATTACATAACATTACATAACTTTGTCCATCCATCCATTCATTATCAACTGCTTCATCCGGGCCGGTTCGCGGGGGTAGCAGCCTAAGCAGGGAGGCCCAGACTTCCCTCTCCCCAGACACCTCCTCCAGCTCTTCAGGGGGGACTCCGAGGCGTTCCCAGGCCAGCCGAGAGACATAGTCTCTCCAGCGTGTCCTGGGTCTTCCCCGCGGCCGCCTCCCGATGGGACATGCCCGGAACATCTCCCTAGGGAGGCGTCCAGGAGGCATCCGAAACAGATGCCCGAGCCACCTCAGCTGACCCCTCTCGATGTGGAGGAGGAGCGGCTTTACTCCGAGCTCCTCCCTGGTGACTGAGCTCCTCACCCTATCCCTAAGGGTGCGCCCAGCCACTCTACGGAGGAAACTCATTTCGGCCGCTTGTATCCGGGATCTTGTCCTTTCGGTCATGACCCAAAGCTCATGACCATAGGTGAGGGTAGGAACGTAGATCGACCGGTAAATCGAGAGCTTCGCCTCTCGGCTCAGCTCCTTCTTCACCACGAAGAACTTTGTATTTTTTTATATACAAAAGTGTGTTATATGTCATATGTTATATATAAAACCTGTCACACTGAAAAAAACTAAATAAAATAAGTGGGAAAAAGGCAAAAGAAAAGGCAAATGTGAAGCACTAAAAGCAATATTAAGTAAATAAATATGTGAAGTAAATATATACATATATACATGGAGTTGAGGTCAAATAACATGATTGTATGAGTTAAACTTTTGGATTTGTAACTCTTTGACTTTTGTCCACAGCGGGCAGGATACTCTCTGCAGGAACTCTTCCTCCTTTCCCGGAGTCAAGTCATCCAGCAGAGGAGCCTGGCACTTAGCACTCTAGCAAACATTCTCACCAAGGTACACAAACACAAACATTTTCACTCAAAGGAGGAGTGAGTCACATATGTATAAGCAACGAGCAAATCTGGAATCTGGACTTTTGTGCCTCAAAGTGAATGAAGCTGGTTTAGTATTGAATGATTCCTACATAAAAGAATAGCAGAGAACTGAACATTTTCATACTTACAGCATGTTTGTGTTTTTCAGTTGAGCAGGTGCTTGAACTCCTTGAAATTCCTTGAATGCACAACAAAAAAAAAAATCCTTACAGCAAAAATGTGAAGAGTACAAAAGTACAAAATGCCATTTTTTCCCCCCTGTATTCGTGTGTTAAATTTCTAAATATGTTCCCACATCCACTGACATCTGAGTGGATGTGGGAACACACTTTTCAGACCTTGTGTATTCAAGGTCTGACAAGTGGTTAAATTTTAGTTTAACTGCTTCAAAGTACCTGCAGTTATAACTCTGTGATGTGATTTATTTATTCATTTTTAATATTAAAGCAAGCCAAAGCTACTGACAGAGAGGTGATGCATTTTGAAAAATAAAACTTGTTGTTAACAAGCAAAGCTCTCAGGTCGACTCCAGTTACATTTTTGTTTTAATCTCAGTGCCAGTATATGCCTGGAGTACACAAAGGTGCTTCCCTTCATTCTGTTCTTTGACTTCTAAACTTTTTACTTTTCTGAAACAACTTAATATGCCTTCACATCATCATACAATATATGTCATTTTGCTAAAAATAATCATGAGTGTTCCTGTAGCTATGCAGCGATAAGGTGCTGTGTTTGAAAAAAAGTTTAAATGACTCTTAAAAATGTGTACAAACCCTGGTTTTTGTATTCATTCTCTTTCTACCCTGTAGGCTCATGATGGCGACTACCAGTCAGCTCTGAAGGGTAACCTGACGTCCACTCTGCTCGATGCTGGTCTGCTCTTCCTGCTCCGCTTTGCATTGGATGACGGCGTGGAGGGAGTTATGTCTGCAGCCGTGCATGCACTCAATGCACTCCTTGTGCGCACAGAGGATGAAGTAAGATGACTTATCCATAACTACCTAACTGATAAACATCATGAGTCATACTTGTATAGAACTGATGTCTAGGCCTTAGCTAACACACTACTACTTCTTCTTAGGCGTGTTTGGACAGTACCTTCTCTTGGTTTTGTGGCATGGCCTCCTTTCCCTTGCTGCCATGTTCTCAGGAGGAGGAAGATGAAGAGGATGAAGGACTGGGTGAAATCATGAAGATGACAGCCAAGGAGAAGGAAGAGAGGAAGAGTGATCATGATGTGGCCAGACAAGATGTTATAAAGGTAAATAAGTGCAGAGAAAAGATAGATTTATCAGATTTTCCTTGTTTTTTATTTTCACAAAGACTCCATCTGACCAACAAATGTGTGGGATTTTAGGGTCTGTTAAAAATGAAACTGCTTCCAAGACTTCGTTACATCCTCGAGGTGGTCCGACCGTCTCCTCGAGTGGTCCAGGATATTCTGGAGGTCCTGACCCGCATCGGAAGACACTCCTCCTCATCCGCAACTCAGGTAACAACATAACCCTGACCATTAACGACAAACAGGGTCTTAAAAAGTCTCAAAACTCTTAAATTTACAAATCTGCATTTATGTCTTTAAAAAAACCCTTAAAAGGTATTACATTTGATGTGGTAGGTCTTCAGTTATGTTGCCAAAAATGTGTTCACTGTGTTTAAATGTATCTGTTGAATGTTGAAACACACACACACACACACAGATAGATACGTTCCAAACTGACAATTTGTATCAAAATTAGGAAGCGTTTGTTCTGAACTTTGCAGCCCTTGGTGAGAAATGTTGTTATTGTTATTATTTTATTATTATCATCATTTTTGTACTATGCACTATATTGCTATAAGATGAATTTAGGTTATTGGGGAAGTGAAGAAGGGGTAGGATTAAATAAGCTCATGCTTCATCCTACTCCTTTTCGGACATGTCATTGTTATTATTATTATTGCTGTATTGATTATTGTTGCACTTTGCACATGTTCGAAATAAATCATTCAAATCAAATCAAATCAAATCAAATGCCTCCCATTGGTTAGAATCAAGAACTTGGTGTAAATAAATGTATCTATAATTCAACAATTCTCTGTCTGTAGTGTGTCCTGTTTGTCTGTGGAACACCTAACATCTGCACAACTCCACCAAATGATCTGGAATTTGGAGGGTGACTTTCCACTACTATGGTGCAGTGCAAAGTTTCACACCATTACGACAAACAACAACAAAGATATTAAACTCATTTCATTGCTCTTTCTAACTGTGCCACTCTGAGCATTGCCAAGTCCCATCTCCTGATTTGGTTACAGCAGTGCCGTAGTGCATTACTAATGACAACTATCTGCTGTTATGGACTTTCACAAGGTCCAGTGTTTCCCATACGTAGAGTAATTTGTGGTGTAGCACCACAGAATGATGCAGATACTGGACCATGATGTGAATTCATCAACTGGTGACGTTAGATGTGGTGCTAGCTTAATAATAATGATGATAATAGCTTAATGGGGGGGGTGCTCACATATTTGTGTGTGCGGGGGGGGGGGGGGGGGGGGGGGGGGGGGGGGTATAGTTTTTCTTTCTGCTCCTTTCAACTCATTTCACCCACTTCCACAACACAATAATAGTAAACAATCTCACATTTTCTACAGGCTCTGCACTAGTTTATCCAAATTCAAGGAATCACAAATTATTTCCATTATGGTTGTGAAGTAGGATGTGACATGGGCATTAATGTTTCACATAATGTTAAAGGTCATAAAAACTGTTCAATTGAACTTTTAGAAACCTGTAGGAACCCTGCAAACAATATATGTCCACTGCAATCCTGCATCTTTCCCTACATTCTAATCCTTGACAAATGTGTTAAAAGGGTTTTGTGTTTTATCAGGTGCTCGACTGCCCTCGGCTGATGGAGGTGATAATGACAGAGTTCCTCCCCACATCCTGGACGGTGCCAGGTTTGCCCCTCCCTCAGTCGGTGTATGGACTCCCGTTGGCCAGTGCCATGAAGCTACTGAGAGTCTTGTCTACATCAGGCAGACACGTCTGTGCCAGACTAGTAAGTTCTTCTCATAAAAGCCAGTGTTTAATCAAGTTATATTTTTTATTTTGCTTTTTTTGAGCTGTGAGAATAAAACAGGTTCAGATGACAAGACCAAATTAGACTTTTTTTAGCTGTTTTTATTGCATGAATATCTGGTGTTGATTAGAATTGGACAATGCAACCTACATGTCATTTTAAATTATATAACTGATAACAAAATGGTTTATAATAACTACACTCATATTGCAATCTTTGTTTTTCATTTAGAACACTGCACTTGTAAAACAACATTTTCTCTTTTTGCACATTTCTGATTCTAATGCTTTTTAATGAACAGGTGTCAAACAGGCGGCCCTGTCTGTCTGTCTGTCTGTCTGTCTATCTGCATAAGTCTAAATATTATTAACCAGTTTTGTAAGTTTTTGTAATTGCTGCACATGTTTTGACGTCTTTGAAAGAGACTTGATGTAGTATTGAACAGAGTGGTTTGTAGAGAACGTGTCCAATATTTAATCTGGCCAGTGGATGAAAGGATTGGCTCAAACCTGTGCTGATGTTGACTTCTGATGTTGGATTTAATAGATTGAGCACCTAATGCCTGCCTCCAAAAAAAGGGGCAGTGGCCAAAACCATTTGACACAGATGCACTAAATGACTCTCACTCAGCTGTCTCTCACTGCTGAACTCTTCGCTCCTACCTTGTTGGGCAGCTCTATTCACATGATCACATAAGCATCCCTGACATGATTTACTCATTAGAAACTAAATAACCGTTGAACTGAATGCCCAAGTCATAGTAATATGACAATAAACAAATGAATACAAAACTCTCTTTCACTGAACATTAAATTCAAAGTAATTAATGCATAATTTTGGGAACGAAAAATAAAAAATAATCATTGAATATGTATGTAATTTTGTGTACAAGTAAATTTTTTGGAGCTTTAAGCTTTCACGTTAACCCTTAAAGACCTAGAAGTAGGTTCAAGTTCCATATTCCAAATGATTACTTTATGAAATTGTATTTTATTTAAGTATTTTATTACAAATGACTTACTATCGTCCTCCACATTTTGCATATTTTAGTGAATATCTATTATCTTCTTACATTTAATATGATAAAATGTTGCAGTTTATTATATCAAAACAGAAAATTGAATAAAAAAAGAAAAAATTTCAGCAAAATCTGTCATGGGGGGGTTCACTGCTCAGTCTGTGAATCAGTCTAATTTCCATTTTCCTTCTGTCCACAGTTAAACTCTGTTGGAGCGAGGGAGCGTCTGTCTGGTCTGCTTAGTGCTGATCCCTCTGAGCTGCTGCTGGAGCCCACAGAGGCCCTCAGAATCACCACAGAGGCTTACAGACTGTGGGCTGTGGCAGCAGGCTATGGACAGGCCTGCCAGTTATACATGTAGGCTCACACTTTAAAGTCGCATCAGCTATTATTCACCACTAGATGGCACTAGATACGTTTGTTTCCCTGCTCTATTTTTTTGTAACTTCTATTTTAAAATGTTAGGTTTCTTATCCAGTTTTTTTCTTCTGTTTTTTTCTTGTTTTATTGCATGCATCTTGTTTTTTTTTTTTTTTTTTTTTTTTTTTTTTTACTGATTTTTTTTTAATATTTGTATTATTTTATCTGTTTGCCAAACAGCTTCAATGTGTGTTTTCTTGTAATCTGAAATACACTTACTCTGCTTGCCAAACAAATTATAAATTACAAATAAAGTAACCTTGAACCTTGAAAATACGTATTGGCTCGTTCCAGAGACCTGTACCCGGCCTTAGTGAAGGAGCTGCAGTCTGTCCATCGAGTCCTGTCTCCGTCACATCCTCTGGTGCCTCTGCAGCTCCAGCGGGTCTCTGCCCTGCTTACTCTCTTCACCCAGGTCACACACACCGCCGGCTGCCACCAGGAGCTCCAGGCTGGCATGGTCAGGTACAGATAAGAGTGGGAATACTTTAATGACACCAGGCTGCTGCATGATGTGTCCGAAGGCCCATCTGTGAAAACCATGAAGCACATATTAACTGCAAAAGTCAACTTTAATACCTTATTTTTGGTGTTTGCTGTAGCTCTCAGGGAACCGAGTGCCCTCCTCCGCCGCCAGTGTCGTGGGGTCATGTGACCGGGCTACAGGCCTCGATGTTGGCTCATCTGAAAGGCTTTGTGAAAAGTCTCAATAGTCCAGATCAGAAAGACAGCAGCCTGATTCTGATACCGGCTTACCTGGTTTACTTGGAAGCTTACTACCATCAGCTCTCTAAACAGGTACAGCTTCTTACACATCTTCACAGAATCATACTCACTGACTGGGGGGCGACTTTTGGAAATGTCAACACATACTGTTGGTTTTCATAGCAAATGTGCTGTTATGTGCCTAATATCAATGCTGTAAATTAAATTGTAACAAAGAGCATCTCCAGAATATGTTGAGTAATAAAGTGTCTTAGAAATTAAAGCTTAGAAATAATTCAGGTTCAGGAGCAGGTGTTTGGTTGGATGCTTCAACCCATGAAAACACCTCAAACTCTTTGTTGCAAATTCTAAATACATTTTTCTCTCCAATTACCCTTCCTTAAGTGATTCACTTCTATTTTTATAATATTATCCTCTCGATGTGGCAGTGAAAATCAGTTAATTTCTCATATTTAATGTATTGACCATGTAGATGTTCACAGAAGGTCAGAGTTAATTGTTTTTTATAACCTTTAAATTAAGGAAAACTTAGTTGTTTACCAAAATATTTCATTAATTGAAATTGAAAAACAAGCATTTACAGTCAGAACATACATGTTTTGCAGTAAATGACAGTGTTTCTGTGTTCACCATTGAGCCTCTGAACGTCCAAATGTGTCATATCTGATGTTGCTGAAAAGTTGAGAACTTGCATTATGCTGGAATTATTGACATATATTGATAATGATTCAAAAGTCATTGGTCGATGCTTTTTACCACCAGTGGATGTTTAGGTTTATGAAGGTCAGTAAGGACTGTAGTTGGCACAGCTTCAATAGGCTTTAGTGCTTTTGTTCTATGATAAGTGATGTAGAAATGACAATAATATCAGATATAAATGTTTGTATTCCTTGGGTTTTGAGACAAAGCTGTGACAGTAGGTTAGACCTGAATAATTTGCATATAGAGATGGAATGCACGAGGAATGGAAATCTCCAAGGAAGAAGGGACACAGAGGAACGGAAAAACACGGTCGACACCCCTTTAGGACAAAGGAGACTTGAAGCAGAGGAGGAGGGGAACAACGGGAGGTGTCTGAGAGGGAAGACCTCAGTGTCATGTGACCTTTTAGGCTGCATGCACTCAGACAAGAGACTTCTGACTTTGGACTTAAATTAAAACTTAAAATAATCTTATGCTGAAATAAGATGTAACACTGTAATACTAACTGTAAACTATATATGTGATATTACAATAATGAAATATAGTTAATCTTACCAACCGCTCTCAGGCCACATCTTAATTGAGCCATAAATATATTATTTAAATTATGATTTATATAATTATTCCTAAAACATAGGAAATGCATGAATAGACTGACTATTAATGAGTGGCTACAGTAAATGACAAATAGAGGATTTCAGGGACTTTACACATTATCATACCAAACACAGAATCTCATCCGCTCACTACTCCACTTTGATAAACTTCATTTTGTTGTGCTCTTTCAAACCATTCTAATTCACACTTTCCAACTTTCCGTGCAAACCAAAGGTTGCCGTTAAACACATTTTCTCCTAATGAAAACACTTTTAATCTACAAAGGCTATAAACAGAGTATAGTTACATGACTTCAGTGTCACTATCACCAACAACCCAACTTATATAATAATTTCAGATGCTAAAAATACTTTAAATAAATACATAACTCTACAAGTTTGGTTCTTGGTGATAGTGACATTGAAGTCATGCAACTATACTCTGTTTATAGCCTCTTGCTGAACAAAATGTGTTTAATGACATAACTTTTTGTTAGCATGGAGTTTAATTTCGGCAGTAATATATCAGTGAAAAGATCTAATTGAATAGATCAGGAGTCCGGGAATGAGATGCAGCTGACTTTCACATTAGCCCACAAAAACACAGCAGAGTACCAGGTTTTAACCAAACTGTATTCTATTAAAAAGCTCAAACAGATGAGGTTTGTAATGGCAGATACTCCACATAGTTGCAATAATGTGCTAATCTTCTGCAGAACTGTTTCAAACCAGTGGAAACCCTTCAGGAGCTGGAGTTGCTGACATCTGACATCCTCCTCCCACTGCTGTCACACAGCACCGTGCAAAGCCTGATAAAGAACCTCAAGTACGTTCGATTTGCTTAATTTATTTGTCAGATGACGCAAGTCAAAATGTGTAGAGACAGAATTTTATTACTTTTCTCCCTCAATCAAAGACCTGAAAGATGATGATCACTGTTTGGTTTCTGTTCATATCCAGAGTTATTTGGTGCTTTTCATTCCACCAGGTCTACCTCAGTAGTATGTAATGTTCAGTCCGGTCCAGAAACCACTCCCAGCCTTCCTGGTTTGGCCTGTCCCGGGTGGAGGGACCGTCTGGGACGAGCTGTTCCCAGTTCCCCCTTTCCTCTTCTAATCAGCCTCGGGCTCCTCCTGGAAACAATCACAGACATCCACAAAGGTCTCAGCCACAAGGTAAGAATCTTTTAGCATGAAAGAGCTTACTCATCTAGATGAAAGTTCTATTCACAGAGGAGGAACTAATGACTAAAATTACATTTGGTCAGATTAAAAACCTGTCACTTTGTAATTATCCACTTTTCTTTGTCTGGCTTTTGTCCCCGTCTACAGTTTACTGGGCTCCTCCTTTCTGAGCCTGTGATTGGCTACTTACGGAGCTGCAGTCAGGCCACGCCCACCCTGTCTCACACCAGAGCCTGGCTCGTCCGTCACGAACACCATCTCCTCTATCTGTTGCTCCGTCTTGCTCATAGACTGGTATGATGTGACTTTAATTCTCCCTGAAGCATGTTCTCAGATTCACATAGTTATGGGGAAACAGCTACAGATCACCCTCTTCCTCTTCCTCATCATTTTCATTTTCTCAGGTTCCCATTGAACCAGATGTAGCGAATCACGCCTCTGTGTACCACCAGTTGGCGCTGGTCCTGTTGCCATGGTTATTACCAGGAAGTGAATACTTGGCACATGAGCTGCTTTCTACTATCATCTTCAACAAGGACTTTATATCGTGAGAGTGATTTTTATTCAAGTGTCTGTTCAAGATCAAGTCCATATATATATGACAGAAAAATATGTTTAAAAAGACTGTATTGACTTGTCAATTCATTCTTTTAAAATAATTATGTAGGTATTTTCCGTGGGTTATAAGTATAATCTCTTCATACTAGTTAGATTAAAAATTCCGCCCCCCTTGTACGCATTTTATCTGATTTGCCCTATCATTGCGAAAACACATTTTGGTGTGTGTGACCTTGACCTTTGACCTACATTCACCAAAATTTGATGAAATCTATTCTGGGCCACCTTGCACCATTCCTAAAAATTTCACAGAACTTGGTCCAGTAGTTTTAGTGTAAAGCTGCTAACCAACAAACAAACCGACTCAAAAACAATACCCCTCTCCCCTTTTTTTTTTTTTTTTGGGGGGGGGGTAATTAAACAATTCTAGAAGTGATTCTCACCAGTTGTGATGTTGGCTGATTACAGGCTTTGTTCTGCAGTGTTCAGTTCGTCTTTTTCTTCATCTTTCAGTGAAGGTCACAGTGGAGGACCAGAGGCCGTCGAATTAGGGGAACTGAAACTGCAGGAAGACCACCTCCCTTCCTCCCCCTCCTTACAGACTGTTGGCGCTCTCCTCAGAGAAGCCTGCGTCCAGCTGCCGTCCATCCGCGGGTGCTTCCTGACTCACCTGGCCCATTTAGAGTCTTCTGTCGTGGTGTCCCGAGATTCCCTCCTGAGTCGAAACCCACGGATCAAATCCTTTCTCCTCCCAGAGCTCACCGGCCCTACTCTGCCTTCCGACTGGCCTTACCTCCCCCTTGTCAGTCTGTATGAGCGGATGGGGGTGTCGGATGGCGGTGGGCTGTCAGTGGCGGAGCTGCCAGCGGGGGCTCTGCAGGCCGTGACCCACTGTCTCCAGTGGCTGCTGCTGCTCGAGGTCTGGAGGGAAGAAGCACTAAAGGTATGAAGATCAGAGAAAGACCCTCACAAATGTTTTAGCTCTTAAGTCATTCACTGCCAGGTGAATGAGAAGACAATATTGACTCAGAATATAGTCCGTATTATATATTTATTATACTATATACTACATTATATTATAATATTATACTATAATAATGTATGGCACCCATCAAAATAAAGTGTAGACTGTTCATTTGGATTTTCAATTGACGCCAAAACACGTCAGTGGCAGTGAATCAGTTAATGTTCATCTCCCTCTGAAAACATGAGACTATGGTTTGACCTTTCAGGGTCACTCAAGGTCAAAAGGTCATGATGCCATTTTGAAGCCTATGCCAGTTTTCCTATCTGTCAATAATAGTAATTAAACCTCTATCACCACTCAGTTTTCCGTTATAGTCCATTTGAGTTTATTTAGGCATTGACCAGGTGACTTGTGACCTCTTCTGTCAACAATAGGTCAAAAGCTATTCACACAAGATGCGGAATTGAATGAATAAAAGCTCTGTTTTTGTCAGTACAATGACATAGATATTGATAGAAGAACTGAAGTGATTTGGGTTTTTATCAAGAAAACCGTGTTAAATGGCTAGATATCAGCTCTGAAATTAAAACTACTATGAGCTATTTTTGTTATCGTTATAATTGTCCAAACAACCTTTAGTTGTACAAGGCATTAAAATGAACAAGAAATTGAAGAAAACAAGGGGTAGGCTAATAATTTTTCTGCTAGTGTAGTTCATAGTTGTAGTTTTCAGCTGTAGATATGATGAAAGTTATAGTTTATATCAACAGGTTATAGACATTTGCAAAACTATTACACAGATTTTATTTACTATATACTGCATGTAATGATAAAACCTCTTATCATGTTCTAGGTGGTGCTTCCTGTTGCCAAATTCGCCCGCCTGTCCTGTGTGTTCCTCTGTTCCAGTGATTTGTTCCTGGAGCGACCTGTTCAGAGACTGACCTGGGGTCTGTTCCGGCTGCTGACCAGGTCTGAGAAAACATTTATACATTCAGTACGTTTACATGCACGGAGAGAAATTCTAATTATTGCCTTAATTCAGCTAATAACTTTAGTTTTCAAATTCATATACGTATAAATCTTAGTTGAATCCAACTGTTTTTTTTCGTAATTGTACTATTGATGCCAGATAATGCAGTTCTAAGTCCAGCTTTTCCAGCATGTATGTGCTAACCACAGTTAGCTGAACTATTGACTGGCCTGGACACGCCCCCTTTCAGAAGTGACAAGGGTTATGACATGACAACATAAGAAAAGGAGGAACAATGCTGCTGCTGCTGTAGTAGGATGTCTGCAGGAGCAGGTAGTTAGTAACATCCACAGCACAGATTGTTGGCAAATCTTTGGGTTCTGTCAAAAACTCATTAATTTTCATCAGATACGGGTCACGTCTAGTACATTTTTAACTAACTGTATGTATCTGTGTTTGGACACTGGATCTAAATCCATCCAATCAGCACTTTCTTCAATGGTTTCCTCCATAGCAGCATTGTCCATGGTTACTTCCTGCCCTCCAGCTGAAATTGCGACATCATCGTAGTCATGTGACTAAAACCTACCTTTTGTTCTTAATCCATGATGCCAACTGTATGAATGCTAACATGAAAGTACATAAAGCCCCACCTAGTGTCTGGGAGTTGAACACTCAATAAGTCACTCAATAATTCGATTCACTTTCCACAACATTTATTACAGCAATATGGGAAAAATAAAAACAGAGTAAGAAACCAAGCAGTTCATATGGTTGGAGGAAATGTGGCTTTGTGAATGCTGGTCATTTTCACATTTTGGGAACTATGCTAAGATTGTACCCTACTGGACAGTGGTGATAAAGGAAATATAATAGGAATGGACTCACCATTTGATTTCACTGTGAACTACTTGGGTAACCTTATTAGCTGGGGCAAAAAAAATACCATAACTCGGAAATGGTTGTGTGAAGATGCCCCAACACTTCTGGACTGGACACGTGTGGTGAATGAAACTTATGAATGACTGTTTCATTAAGACTCTCTGCCGATAAGTGTAAAAAATACTGGGAAAAATGGAATGTGTATGTAGACCAAAGTAACTGTTGAACCAATAATTCTATTCTCCTGCCGTGTATGTAAACTGGTATTTTTGGAATCTCCATTTTAATTCTTAGCTCGGTTGTTGACAATAGGTCGGCTTAGATGTGCCTGTAAACGGAGTGACTGAACCTAAAATAGAGAATGATGGGCAGGATGTTGAATAACTAAGAGTCTACTGTTGACAGGAAATCCAGGCTGGACTCTTTGGACCTGAACGCCCCTCCTCCAGGTCTGGCCTCCTTTCAGGACTTGTACTCTGCCCTCCTGGCCCAGTACGAAGCAGTGTCTTTTGGGGACAGACTGTTTGGCTGCTGGGTCCTGCTGCCTATGCAGAGGAGGTACAGTGCTGCCATGAGGCTCGCTGTATTTGGAGAACATGTCGGGATGCTCAGATCGCTGGGGGTCACTCTGCAGCAGGTAATGATACGCCAATAGAGAAGTATTCCTCCAAAAACTGCTTCCCACCATCCTGACCATCCTGTCCCGTGAGGTTATTGTCAAATTGTAGATCTTGTAACTTGGGTAATAACAGGTAGTTTTCTTTTCCACAGAGATCCGTCATATAATCATGTCTTTACATCATACCTCATCATATTAAATAGAATAGAATGCCGTATTTATTGACCTGAGCTCTTGTGTGGTTGTGTTTGTTTTTGGTTTTGTTCTTTTGCACTGTGGATGGGAAGTGCCAATCCAGTTTCGCTGTTTGCTAACTGCCCCTCCTCCTGGGCATGTGCAATAACAATGGCAGTTTTTAATTGTGTAATTGGAACAATAGTTTTTATATATTCATTCTTCTTAGTCTTCTTTTAACTGTATTTATTGTCTTTTATGCCTTTATGTCTTTCAAATTCTTATATATTTACACTTTATTTTTGCACTGTGGGTGGGAAGTACTACTCCAATTTCATTGTTTGCTTTGTTTTTGCACAATGACAATAAAGGCTATTCTATTATTGTCACTATACACATGTACAATTCATATTATATGCATACAGTGAGATAAGAGCACCTCACTGTTCAGTGCACACATACATAATCACAAATATCTAAAATGTAAAGTATAAAATATCAAAAATATCCAGAGAAGAATAAAATAAATAAGTACTGATTTAAAACATATTTTAAAGAACTATAAAAAGAAAAATAGAAAGAGGAAGGGTTTCCATGTGGGGGGGTTGTAAGCAGGGAAGTATTGCACATGTGTTATGACCTATGCCAGTAAGAAATATTGCATGTATAATACAGAATATTAATTATTATTGCACATAGATTGTGTTGAGTCACTCAAAATTGTCACAGTGGAGAATAAGGATCCATAAGCAGAATTAGATTCAACACAGAGAGGCTCCATTTTTTCATTACAAGAATCTGACTAGGCACTCACTCAGTTCAACCAATACTGGAACAGATGAAAGCCGGTGAAAGGAGTTTGCTCAGTTCTAACTGGGACAGGGGATTGAAGGCAGTACCTGGTGGAAGAGCTGAGGCTGAGGCTACGTTTATTCAGAGATGATCGGAACAGAAGATGCAAAACTGGCGTCTCGTCTCAACCTTTTTATCTGCATTTACACGAGCGTCGTCATTAACAAATCACCGTGAATACTGGGACGCAAGAGTGTGTGGAATTCAATTCGATATGCATGCCAGGCGCACTCAATGTGCTGTGATAGAAGGCTGCCTTGTCAACGTGCACATGTAACACCTTCCCTCCTTTTTTGCGTTTTTGTCCGTCAGATGGAAACTCAACAGCGGATAGTTTAAGATTTCCACTCGGGAATGTGTCTTCAACCTATAAAAAGTCAATACTCGTGTAAACGAAAGGCACTTCTGATCAAATATTTAGTCGTTTTTAGCTGCAGTCGTCCTCGTTTAAACAGCCTCTGAGAATGAGCATCGTCCGTGTGGACCAGATACATAGAAATAACCCAACAAGAGGAAGAAGGAAAAGAAAGCTTAAATAGTGTGTGAGGATTAGAGACAGGTGCGAGAGAGGAGTGACAGGTGAATGAACTGGTAATGAGAGGCGTGACAGGGAGAAATGAGTGAGACGCAAAGTGAAAGGCATGACTAAAGTAACATCTACACCAATAAATGACAGCGTTCCGTCACCTGTGGTAATAGGAACGTTAAGTCCATAAAATGAACATTCATCACTTGTCCTATGACATGAATCTGGTGGAGAGAATAAACGAAAATGAAATTTAAAAGACAACTTCCAGCAGAACAAACACACAGATATAAAAGACGAGATAAAAATGTCAAAGCACTCGGTAAAAAAAACTGAAATAACATATATAAATAAATGACTAAAAGTTGATGCATTTCTTTCCTTGTATCCATAAAATTCACTCTGGTTAAGACCAAATGTGAATTATTATGCAAATATTATTATTGAGTATTGTTATTATATCTGTATTTATTCATGTTTACGGTTTTCATTGTATATGTATGTTTGTATGGATCAGATCTACCATATTTTCTAGACTATAAGCCGCTACATTTTTCTTATGTTTTGAACCATGAGGCTTATACAAAGGTGCAGCTATTCTGCTAACTGCTAACAATATTTGATAGTTGCATCTAGGGCTGCAACTATCAAATATTTTTGTAATCGACTATTTTTTCATCGATTAATCGAGTAATCGGATGAATTCCGTTTTGTTTTTTTTTTAATTAAAAATAAAATTTTTGATGCATCATTGCTGAGTGTTCTATATGTACGAGTTATTCTAAATAGATGTAGCCTAATAATTACACTACCTTGGTACATTTGCTAAAAATAATTACACCATGTGAGGCTACATGCTAACAGATGCTAATACTCACCAGTTAGCAAAACAAGCTCTGAGTCCGCTTTGACGAACTGTCGTTGAAGGGTGGATGCATTCGGTTCAGGTGTTGTAGTAAATAAGGCAGTGCTAGGCTAATGCTAATGCTAGTTTGCCGTGGGCACACTGTTGTCTGCCTTACGCAGCGTAAAATGGTCTCAAACTTGTACTAATAATTAACTAACTCCACTTTAAATAGTACAAAAACAGTCCAGAGCAGATGTACCTGTACTGTAGCGTGTTTACAAGGTTAAATATGATTGCTAGTAATTTGCGTTACGTAATCGGCTTTTTTATGATCAGCAGCCGATCGATTGGTGCAACAAAATTTTTGCTGCATTAAAAGTCACTGTTAGGAAAAAAAGATCTGTTCAGGTACATACATGTAGGTACATTTACAGTTCAAATTCATTCTGTACATGCAATAAATATCTGAGTTTTCAACATGTATATCTGCGGCTTATAACCCAGTGTGGCTTGTTTTTTTTTAACTATATTTTTTTTAAATACAGCGGATGCCGCTTATAGTCCAGTAAATACAGTACTTAATAAAGTAGTGTTCTTTTTCTTTTGGAGGAAGTGGACTTTTGTTAGAAAAGTTGATACAGTCAGAAGGGGTGGGAACTTCCACCCCCTCCTTCTGAACATGCTTGGATTGTTTTTTTACTGTTTTTTTCTTTTCCATTTTTTTTTTAAATTTTCAAATAAATCAAATAATATCACAGCTGATGTAGTTGTTTTCTCGGTCTCTGCTCGTTTCTAGCTCTCCATTCCCATGGAACGGTTCACCTCTGTCCCTGAAGACTCCCTCCCTCTGCTGCGTCTCTACTTTCGTTCTTTGCTAACAGGGTCTCTGAAACCCCACTGGTGTCCCGTCTTGTACGTCATCGCTCTCTTCCACGTCAACGCCTTCATCTTCTCTCAGGATGCAGCAGCGCAGGTATGATACACACATGTTGGAAACTCAGAAAAGATGAAATGTCATCCTTCTCAACACTGGGAGCTTTTCTCTTTCTTATGGAAAACTCCCCAAAGGCTATGAAAGCACCTTTGAATGATCTGATAATGTTTTCATGTTGAAATTGGGATTGTTTTTTAATCCACTGCATGAAAAGTGAAACCTACAGGGAACTGCCACATATGTGATGACTTCACAAACCCAGAAGGTGCTGCAGCTGCACCGAAGACAAGACTAGATTTGTTAGAAGTACTCAGTGATTTTGGGAGATTTATGCTCATTTTCTGTCAAACTTCAATCAAAATCCAGTCGTTCACAACCTTTTTTTACTCCTGACCCCATTTTGACGTCACAATTTTCTGGCAACACGAGACATTCACAACTAAATCTCTTTTTTTATTATTATTATTTATTTTTGATCATTTAATAGTTTTCTATATTATGTTGCAAATACATGTTAATTTTAGATGACATTTAGTTTATATAATATTATGTACAGAGGCAGAAAAGCCAGGTGTACGCTGCAAAAATCCAAATCTGACCAAATGTATTTTTCGCATTTCTAGTTAAAATATCTGATCACACTTAAAATAAGACATAATCACCTAAAGGGGAACTTTTCAGTGACGTATAAGAACTCATTTATAAACAATAGGTTTGGAAAATCTGATATCAAAAAATCTTACCAAGATCATTTTGTTCCATTAGCAGATTTATTTTTTTTTGCTTGAATTAAGCAAAAATAAATAAAATACAATCTTGAATTAAGCACAAAATTAAAAAAAATACATCTTGATGGAACAAGTGAAAATTATATTGGTAGATTTCCTGAAATAAGATTTTCCAGATCTATTGTCTTAAAATGTGTTCTTATATCTGAATTACAACTTACTCTTAAGTATCACTTTAGTCACTAATTTAATTTAAGTCTTAAAATTGATTCCTCTTGTTACTATTTACCATTGTCTCACAGTGCACACCTGACACCACATGTAAGGATAAAAAAATAATGTAGCACCTCATTTTATTATGAGGCTGTAACACATTAATTTGTGCAGGTGGAGACTATACTGTGTCAGAGTGGTACATAATTGGTGTTTGATGTTTAATCCTCTCATCCCTTACAGGAGGTTGAAGCAGCTCGACACAGTATGCTGAGGAAAATCTACTATCTGACCGATGAGGTACTTCTCTTCCTCTTGAATTTTGATTTCACTTTCGTTTCACCCTCAGTCTCCACTCTGATGTTCAGCGCTCAGCGATCGCACTTTCTCGTCTGTTGCTACTCATGTCATTTTTAGATTGTTTTCCACCGTCTTCTCCACGCTCCTGTTTTTCTTTTTTTTTTATGTTTCTGATTTTATTGACCAAAGACTGACAGATACTTTGAAGGAGAGAGAAGCTGATTTAGATAATATCAATAATTTAAACTGTAGATTTGGTCGATCAAAATAATATCTTCTTACTGTCAAATATCCTCGTGTGTTGCCTACAAAGAAAGAAGCAGGAATCTCAAAGCAAAAAATCAATTGTTCCACTAAAGGATTCCAACGTCATATCATGAATTGTGCACAGATAACACAGCATTTTTAATGGGCATGTTCAGTGGTGCTGCGAGGGTCTTGTGGGGCCCCCACCCCACATGTGCACACTGAAAAGTTAGTATTTTTTTGCACAATTTCCCAGACATTTTAGATGAATACTGAAAAAATAGAAATGGATGCATTAACCCTTTAACCCCTGATGCGTCTATCTGCTACATAGACAGACGGACAGACAGACAGACACCTATTAATCCTTTTTCAAGGAAATTGCTTTTGTTACAGGAGCAGAAAAAACACTCAGATAGCCCATCATCATAAATCACACACACACAAAAAGAGATCACTATTGCACATAAAAAGATGATTATTGCACATTGAAGAGTCTAATTGCTGCTGGAAGAAAAGACTCATGGGAGTGTTCAGTCTTACATTTTGTGGGGATCAGTCTGTGGCTGAAGGTACTCTATCCAAACACCCTGAGGGAGTGACGTGGGTGTGACGAGTTGTTAATAATAATTGTGTCACTAATCCACGGCATGTTAACGTGGCTCTACAGAAAAGAAAAACTTTTGAATGCAATCAGGGCTCTACAGTGCGCCCATTTCACTCGCATTTGCGAGCAAATATTTCATCATGCGAACGAGGAAAACAAAATAGTCGCACATGTGTGAGTGCTTCTTGCAGCACACAATAAGACACACAGACCTGAGGAGTTAATGAAAGTCTACTAGAAATGAGTTAAAACTGTGTGAACAGCTCCACATAGTAGAGACGAACACGGCACATATTGAAAGATTAAACATTCTAAAATGGATCTAATAACAAGGCAGCCAATACAACGTTCTAAAATGTATCAAAGGACAAAGCATCCCATAATACAAAGTTATGTTATGGTCTGCTCTAAATTAACACAAATGACAGCAGTCATTCAAGAATGTTGGTATCTGTGCATAAGTACTGCACTGTAAATAAATAAACATAAATTTTTTAACTTAGGGGCACATGTGCTCCTGGAAAAAAAAGTTAGTGTAGAGCCCTGAATGCAATTACAATTATATTCTATTGAATGTGTCGAATTTGATGGATACAAATTTTCAATAACTGATGCATCACAATATCATTCCAAACTTTTAATTCACTCGCAACTTCTCCACCAATGCACTTGGATCGTGTATGCGCATGTCGGCCTATCTATACGTGTCAGATAATCTTCCCATCCCTAATAAGGACCATGCATTTTATATGAACATTGCTGTGTGTGTATATATAGAAATACACCCATGTAAATGATGCCACAACTAATAAAAATAACTACTTTTCAGCTGCAGGCCTTTGGCAGGTGATAGAACAAGACATAAAACAGCTAACATTGATATTTCACATGTGTAGTGAACACTCAGAACTCAGACACAAAACAAGAGTAAATTACCTTTGAGTGTTTGCACCATCATAACATTAGTGCAAAAACATTCATGAACAAGTCCAAAAAAAGGAACAGACTGCAGCTGGATGTTTGGGGTTTCCAGACTTTTGACAGGTACTGATTCCTTCACTTTATGACCATGGAAACTTTACACCTTACCCTTTTGTCTCTGCTCCAGGTTTTGAGGAACCACCTGCTACGGTTCCGTTGTACTCTGCAGCATTCAGAGTCTGGGTTTGACACCTACCAAGAGTTGCCTTCCATCAGGGCAAAGCGTTTGGAGGACGTCCTGAAGCTGCAACAGAACGGTGACAAAGGAGACTGAACAGATTCAGAGCGATAATGAGCTAAAAGGAGAGATGAGAGTTCAAGTGGAGGATACTGACAAACAGCTGCTTCATCTAGAGGGACCAACACAGCAGCCGCAGTGTGGACATCCAACATGTGATTGTCAGTAGAAGCTGTTGTTGATGTGGCATTTGCAACTTATTTTTAGTGTAAGAACGGCAGAGTTCTAGATTAAACAGGTATTTAGATGATGGGCATCATTGGAAACTATTGAAAAGTCGGTTTATACTGCAACAATCAAAAGTATCAAATGGATTTTTCTCAAAAATACACTTGGTAAGATTTACACGTTTGCAGTATAATCCTTTTTTTTGTTTAGTTTTGTTTTGTTTAAACCACAAAACAACCAAAGGTTAAACACAAATTTACTAAAAGTTAATGACAGATGCAGTGGGAAATGAATCCCACAGAACTGTCCTCCAAGCAAATGGAAGGAATTAAATGTTTTCCTTGTGAATCCTGCATTTGCCAGAGTTACTGTGTCTGCTGTTCTTGAAAAAACACCCCGGGACATTTGTTGGCAACTCAAAAGACACACATCATATTTACAAGTGCCTGAAAATGTTGTTTTGTGAATTAAATATGATTCACGCCATGAAATGATGTGGAGCAACATTTGTTGAAAATTACCAGAACACTTTTACAACCAGAAAAGAAAACGTCCCTGTTGAATATGTGATCACTGTGGACAGACAACTGGATGTAAACAAAAGCGCTTTATTTTCCTCGAAATAAGGATTAAACTTTCTTTCTTTTTTTTAACAGGATAATGAATGCATTGTTCTGTTCCTGTGTCACTGATCAATAACACTCACTCTGCAGTCCGTTACTGACACACACCCCATTAACTTTCCATTGAAACTGGATTAATTGCGACTAGTGTTAAATCTGATTTGGAAAATGCCCATGAGGGAGCCTGTTTGTGCACAGTTAGATAACAGTTTGTGTTGATAAATTCAGTCTGGCTGCCTAACATAACAATGTTAAACCTCTCTGTAATGATGAATGTTTAATAGGTGAAGTAAGGAGCTACATCTGATAAATGTGCACACCACAGCTCTTGTATTATTTGGACTAAATGGTTTTGACAGCGCATACAGTTACCAGAAAATTCTCTAATGTTGTTTTGAAGCTTGGATTATTTTTCAACAGAAACTGATATGAACATAGTGAAATAAACCCATTATAGAAAAATAACAGATTTTTTTTTTTTTCACTCAACTGCTTTCACTCAAAAACCTGTAACATTTGTCATCCAGGTTTTGGAGAGCGGGTAAAGTATCCACATACTGTATTCATCACCCTGTTTCATTATGGGTTTAGATCAGCTGTAAAAATTACTCCTTTATCCTGTTTCTGATGAAAAAAAATGCTTTTGGATTAAGATCAGTCTTTTCCTGGACTTAACAGCTCTTAAAAACTTTATAGCACCATCTGTTTCAATACTTTGAGATGTGATTTTATGCTGTTATTACCCCCCCCCCCCCCCCCCCCACACACACACACACACACACACACACACACACCCTACCCCTCCCTGAAGGGGAGGCAAGGAGTTTTGGTTTGTGTGTGTGTGTGTGTGTGTGGGGGGGGGGGTACGGTTGTTTGTTTCTCAGCAAGTTCATGCAAAAACTACTGAATTAATTTCCATGAAATTTTCAGGTGCTCCAGAATAGATCCCATTAGATTTTGGTGAGTATAGGTCAAAGGTTAAGGTCACTAAAAAAGTGTTTTTTTCATTAAGTGATAGACTTTGCATTTACAACTTTACATTTGTTTTCCTTGATAGTAGTTGTTAAAATATAAGAAACATAACATTTGAGGAAGTTTTTCGCATCAGAAAGTGTACCGTACTAAACATGCAGACAGAAAAGAAAAGTTTAAAAAGTATGGCATTAAGTAGCTTTCAATTGATTAATGGAGGCGTGAATCATAGAAATGTATTAATTATTTATTCAGGTCACACATATACCTTTTGTAAATGAGATGGAAAGTTAAAGACAGGTGCTTTGACTCCCTCTCTCAGAAGGACAGTTTGGTTAGTGGTAAACAGTTGTCATACACAGGATGATGGACAGCTGTTAGATCATCTATCAGTCTGTCTGTGTTTATTTAACTCGGACTATGACCAACTGCTAACAGTATATTATTCCTTACATACATCCTACCTGTGAAAAGTACTCCCTGTAGCTCTTTGGTGAAGCTCTTCTGCTGTTTAAATAACTCTGCTGGAGTCAGAGGGAGAGTGTATTTTAAGTGTTCAGTGGCAAAACCAACATTGTAAAAAAATATCCCAGCACCGTGTATAGTAGCTAGACGTGTGACGTTTGTAAACAATCAAACTGTTTGTCAATCGGGTTAAAATTAAGCGAATAATTCCCCTTTGAGATTCGTCAGTACCTCTTTCCTTCGTAGATGTCATAGGGAGCCTAAGTGACGCATTTCTATTTCCGGTCGATTTCCGGGCAATGGGGCCTAAGTGCCATAAAAAAATTGAACGCGAGTCAATGGAGGGATAAAAGTAATTTTCTGGTCCCGTTTGAAATGTGCTACGGTTTTCACATATGATGTGTGTGAATTTTAAAGATACATTTTCACATTGAGAAAGCACTCACTTTGGACAGGCATCAAAAGTTACGTTAGGTTTTATGTCAGAGTAATTAATGGACTACAACGTTCGTCTCACAAATATGACGTCACCACCAAGCTTCACCATCAAACTCTTTGAAAATGACTGTGACTTTGGCGAGCTTCACCTCCTTCTTTCAGGACGAAGACAAGAGCATCAAACGTGGAGAAAACCACTTTAAATCGGGGCATGTGGAAAGTGGCAGCTACTCCGGGGGAGAGATAGTTGGTCGAGTGAGAGCCAGCATGCGGGACAAGCTCTCGTCAGCCGGGAAGCGGTAGAGGAAACATGTGGAAATGGTGTTGTGATTACACCGGGGCACAAAGCACACAGGCATTTTCAAATGAAAAATAGTAAAGACGGTATACGGTTTAGAAAAGTTTGCAGGGAAATATTCTCCTGTGACGTCAGCTATGCGACGTCTGATATGTAGTCCAAACAGAGTCCAAATAATGACATATTTTTACACGCTAATAAATCACCAAACACGTATCAAAGAAACTCCAAACACACATCATTGGTTATGATTTTAATTGAAGTACAGCAAATGTGTGATTCAGGGCATAAAGTAAAGTGGATCAGAAAATAATTATTTTCTCCTCATCCACTCTCATGTTAAATTTTTCCGAATTTAGGCCCAGTGGACCGACCGGAAGGGGCGGAGACTTAGGCTCCCTATTGCACCGCTGGCCCCGATTCAAGATGGCGGCGCTTGTGGTGGGCCTATGAGTAGTAGTATTGTGTGTGTGTGTGTGTGTGTGTGTGTGTGTGTGTGTGTGTGTGTGTGTGTGTGTGTGTGTGTGTGTGTGTGTGTGTGTGTGTGTGTATGTGTCTGTGGGCAAAACAGAGCACTACTAATACTATTGGCATACTTCCACCCTTATTCACTTCATTTCGTTGTCGAATAATCCTCTACAAACATGGTAATTTCTTGTTCAGCCTAGGAGTGTACTAATCATCAGGGATAAAAGGATGGTATCTCGTCTTATCACTTCCCAAAGGACCGTGAAAATGGCTGATGGAGAAGGTTGGGAGCCGAGCACATTTAGGAGAATATGTAGCGAACACTTTCAGAATGGTAAGTTTTAACATTTATCTAAACATTAAATACATGATTATTGGACACATACCCCCTAGAAAATGCCCGTTCACTTTGAATTGATGTTCCCAGCCTTCAGGGTGGATTTTTTTTCTATAACCGTCCGCTGCCAATGGCAACAGGTTTTGTCACTTCAGATTCACAGTACCGTATCACTCCGCAGGTAGTTCGTGTAACTGTTCTATTCTGATCAAAAAGGACGTCACGCTTTTTACTGATGTCCACAGATGTTTATTCCGTCTTATAACCATGGATCACAGTGAAAACTAAAATAAACAATATGCTGTGCATCACACTCACATTTACAATATCAAGCACAAACGATATTTCAGCAAATCACAAGGTACAACATCATAACAACATAAAGTTTACAGTGTGAGTCTGCCAGAGCAGCAGTAGAATGGGAGTCTTTTGTTTCCTGTAGATTTTAACACTGTAATTTGTTCCTGTGTGTCTCTCATTCTTTTCTTTTCCGCTAATATATTCGTTTTTTCCGGTTCATTGCAAGGATTTCCGGGTCATGCCAACAAGCAAATAATTGTTTTTTCTTTAAACAAATAAGTTCACAAATAAATGATTTCAAATTACAATGCTATGTCACCCATCACCCAAACAGTAATTATTAACCAGAATCTATGACTGGAAATCATACTTTCTGTTGTCATGGTAACCTATATACAGTGCATTATAGCGTCAGCTACAGTTCGGCCACTTTGAAAGTAAACATTCACTATGTTTGAAATGGCTATTTTATCCAATTGACAGATTGTAAACTACATGTAGGTTCCAAAAATGGCATTGTAACCTTTGACCTTTAACAACCTTGAAAGTTCAAACCCATAGTCTCCTGTTTTGGGGGGATGTGGGGGGGGTCCATTTAGAGCTAAAATGTTTGCAGGGGTTAGGCTTGTTGTACCTGACACCACTTCTGAAGCTGGTTTTTATTGTTTTTTTTCAAACACACGCTGAGGTCGACTGGATGCCGTGGACTCCCCACATCCACATGACCTCTGCGTGACCTGTGGCTGCTGATCCCATCCAACAGGTGGACTCCATCTCTGTCAAACTGAACAGGATGTTTTGAGTGAAATGTTGAATCTGGTGACTCCAGGGAGGTAACAAATTGTTGCATTTTGTAAAATATAAATTTCTGGAGGTCCCCACAGTCCAGGTTCTAAAATGTCTGATTTGTTTTTCACTTCATCATCCAAAACTGAGGTTGTCAAGGTGGAATTCTGTTTGTGATTAAACTGTTTTCATTTTTAACGTCACCATCGTGAAGGTTCTCGCAGGATAACGCACTGTACCAGAAACGCTAATGCTTTGTTGCATCCGTTCACGTCTTTCTTCTGATTAAACACAGACTATTTTGGCTGTTTAGGGACTTTTTAAATCCTGCTTTTCAATGAAATTCCACAGTGTGTAAAAAGATGGTGAACGTAAATAGTCATCAATCTGTATTTGGTCTTAATTAAAGGGGACATATCATCCAAAATAAACTTTGTAATGTTTTTCCAACACAAATATGTATCTTCTGTGTGTGAGGAGACCCTTAAATTATGAACAAAAACATCCACTCTTCTTTTGTCCTGATCCATTTTGGATTTTCTATGCTTCCTACGTCACCCCACCCCATCCCACCAGGTCACCTCACCTCACGTACTGGTCATAACTAACTAACTAACTCACTACACTAGACACCTCTGCTCAGACCTCCATTATTGGTCTGTTAACGGACCAGGTTCTGAAGGCACCAGGGCTGTAAAACTCAGCACTTGGTCCACTTAGATTCTCTCCAGCGGATTTTATTTCATCAGTTTCTTTGTCTCTTTTTCTCTGTCACAACTTTTTCAGGTTCCATTTCTTTCTCTTCTTCCTCTTGGTAGAATGTGGCAGAGAGGGGCGGAGTCAGAAGAGAGGGGCGGAGTCAGCTCTGGCTCATTTGCATTAAATCATGAGGTACTAAAAGTGATTATTTTATATCTTTTATATTTTATATCTGCATTAATGTGGTGTTTTGATCAAAGCAGGTGACAGACACTGAGGCACCAGGGAACTGTTTACTGGTGGAACATTTAACTTCTACTCTTTATATTTCCACACACATATGTGACCCACCACCACGAAACCAGGCATAAGTGTCTGGAAATCAAAATTGAGTTATCTGTGTAGCTTGATAGAATGGAAACTAAGGTTTAAGGTGGTGAAAAAATTATGTTTCTATCATAAGTAGAACCAAAATTATGGTCATTTTAATATCCACATTTGGACATATTTTTCAATTTGCATATTTTTAGATATTGTCCGTTAAAGTTTTGGACTGTTTTGGGGTAGGAAGTCCTTAGCAACGCATAATAATTTGTATCCGATTGACACAAATTGTTGACAGATGTTAAAGGACACTCTGATGGACATGTCACAGAAGTTTTATATATTATAATAATAGGACAGAAGTGTGACGTATTATAATCATTTGGCTTACACCATTGGACAGAACATTCAATATAAGCTTTTACCTCGTACCAAACACTTGGGTATTTACCCACGGAACGGAGATCGTTTTGTTCGGCGAAAAGAGGTGGAAGTCGTCTTTGTCTTTGCTCAGCAATACCTGAACTTTTGTCACCGCTTAAATAATTGACTCAATAAACACCTTTATTGATTGGATTTCAATGTAATGACCACAGGAAGTGAACATAGAGGTGTTAAGGTACCGTTTTTTGATAAGGTGTAAACACAAATAACAAATCACCTTCCAGCCTAAATTTGGCTGTAGCTCTGAACGGCTCAGCGCGACTTATGCCTGGTTTCGTGGTGGCGGGTCACATATGTGTACTTTCTACTCCTTACATTTTAAAAATAGCCTCCTTACCCCCATTTCATTTAAGTTTTTTTCATTATTATGGTTAAATGTATAATATACTGGACTGGCGACTCATACAGGGTGTACCCCGCCTTCGCCCATTGTAGCTGGATTAGGCCCCTAGTGACCCCAATGACCCTAGTGAGGATAAAGCGGGTTCAGATGACGTGTAGTACAAACATGAGGCATTCTGACACCCTGTTGATTTGTATGTGATCTATTACACCTGACTTTTTCCAATGACGGCACAAACCAAAGTGAAAATGTAATAAACTCTCCTCATGTCGTACATTTAGCCTCATTATGTAATAAGTTATTACATTTTGAGGAGAATATTACAAACTACACTTAGGAACTTTTTTTTAATTTTCTTAACCGTTTGATGCATGAATGATGAGAATCTTAGTCAAGATTTTTTCCCCCAAGTATTTTTATTCCTCTTTAGGCATGAAAAAAAAAGCAATGCGAGTGAAATCTTTTTAATTAACCTATTTTTTTATGGAGTAACAAAAATGTCCACTGAGCTGGAAAACATGTGTTTATGGTTCGAAAAAAAGAAACGTGTTTTTAAAACACAACATCAGAACACTGAAATAAAACATTAATGTTTTTGTTTAAGAACAGGGAAACATGTTAGTGCAGATGAGGTATTAAGAACACACCAGTTACAGTAACGATATGAACTAAAACAACAGAACCCACAAATATACAATAATTATAATAATGGATTAATTTCTATAGCACTTTTCAAGGCACCCACATCGCTTTACATTATTCATTCACTCTCACATGCTCCCTCTGGTGGTGGTAAACTACATATGTAGCTACAGTTGCCCTGGGGCAGGCTGACAGAAGTGTGGCAGCCATTTTGCGCCTACGGTCCCTCTGACGACCACTGAACATTCATACACTTTCATACACCAGCGTGAGTGACACTGGAGGCAGGAGGGGGAAGGACAACAACAATAACAGCTGTAGAATAACTGTCACTGGAGTGACCAAAGGTGAAAATTTTTTTATTTATTTTATTCTTCTTTTTTAACAGTCACAAAACGAACGAACTAAACTTATCCACTGATGAAAATAAAATAAATGTTTCTAATTTCTTTCGGAGATTCAGTCACTAGGTCAGGTAAGAAAACTGTTCGCTTCCATCGCTCTTCCTGGTCTGACAAGCGAAGCATGAACCCCCCCCTAAGAAAGCCAAATCGGCCCGTTCTTAAAGTGACAGTACTTAATTTTTGTGTATGTATAAGACATAATCTATGCATATGAATTATAATAATTTTAACTATCATATATAATATTCATCATTTTAATCATGAAATATAATCATCTATGAAATTACAAATTCAAATTAAGTTATTTGTCTTTTTAAACAATATTCCCAAATATATTAACAAAAGTCTACTTTGGCTGCTACACCACAAAATGAAATAAAGTTATTACATTTTGGACGTTTATTATAAAGTGCACCATTACTTAAAAACTTCCCTCTTCTAACACACCTGATTCAAACGATGAGCTCATCATCCAGCTCTGCAGAAGGATGGTAACGACCATCAGGTGTGTTAGAACAGACAAACATCTAAAACATGCAGGATGGTAGCTCTGCAGGACCAGGGTTGGAGACCCCCTGGACTAAACCAAAGAGAAAAACTGAACAAAAGCTGCTAAAATAGTAAAGCAGGGGTGTCAAGCTCCGGTCCTGGAAGGCCGGTATATCCTGCATGTGTTGGATATTTGCCTCTTCCATCACACCTGGAAACCATCAGATCATTATCAGGCTGCTGCAGAGCTGCTTTATGATGAGCTCATTAACTGAACCGGGTGTGCTGGAGAGGGAAACGTCGAAAACATCCTGATACTGACCCATGAGGACCGCAGTTTGACATCTGTGTACTAAAGAAGGAAAGTGAAAAAAACATTCTCAAATCACCAGTGTTAATAGAACACTTAAAGAGTTAATTTTAACAGTACCTCAGTGAACATATGGTTCCTTACACTGAACCTAAAGTTACATTTCCAGAGTCAACTTTACACTAGTGAGAGTTAATATTTTACACTAATTAGTGTCACACAAGTTTTCCATTATCTGAGAAGTAACAGTCAGTGTTATTGTCATTCAACACCGAAGACATTAATGTTAAAAAAATAACTTTCCGAGTGTTAAACCTACTTAACTATTTGAAAACATAACTTTTTTTCTTGCACAGATTCTGCATGAATGAAAAAAACAAAAGCAACAGTTTATTTAGAAAATTTTTCAATATCCAACTTCTTACTCAGGGGCCATTTACACGAGGACGACTGCGGCTAAAAATGACAAAATATTTTATCGGAAGTGCCTTTGGTTTACACGGTGCTGGTGCCGTCAAGGTGTTAAAACACAAGAATCTGAAGAGTCCTTCCAGAGTGTGCGTTTTGAAGACACACTGGGTCACGTCTCCATCTAAACCTGGGGTGTCAAACTGCAGTCCTTGAGGGTCCTGCATGTTTTAGATGTTTCCCTCTTCATTTACACCTGGAGGCCATTGCATCATATTATCAGTCTGATGAGGAGCTGATTATTAACTCTTTAAGTGTCAGTGTTGATTCTGAATGGATGATTTAGTTTAAATATTCAGAAAAATTCTATTTTCCTTTTAGTTTTGTGCATGGAAAGGGTGCCAAAAAGCAAGATTTTTATTTTATTTTATTTAAAAATTTTTTTAAAGGCAAAATTAAAATTGCTGTTACCAAATTTCAATACTAGTTTTCTTCTTACGTAATTTTTTTTTTCAAAAAGTTCCACATTATTTGTGATTTTGTAAATATTTATTAGTTTTTGTTGCTCATTTTGTTTAGTTAGTATTGTTCTTTGATTCTCTACCATTTGTGTCTTACTTCGCTCATGTTACCAATTATTTTGTTAGTTCTCAGGAGTTAAAGGGTTAAACTGAATCACATGAAAGAGGGAAATTTCTAAAACATGCAGGACACCGGCCCTCGAGGACTGGAGTTTGACACCTGTGATCTAAACGGTAAGAAACGCTCATGTTCATGTTGTGTGTGTCTATTACGTCGCATATGTTCATGTCTCATATGCTTTTACGCCACGTACTGTTCTATGAACAATGTCCTTATACCAGAATATTTAGTCTGACATGATCAACACCACCTTGTAGTTTGTTGGTTTTAAAGTTTAAAGTCAATTGTAGAAATAATTCCACCTCCTCGTCAGTCCAAATAAAGTTCTTCTTCATAGCCGCCATCTTGGTTGTGTTCCCCCAGTAAACAGAAAAGCACACGCTGGCGTTCTACCACAGTGTCACCTAGCGGCCTGGCTAGGCCATGACTGTCCAATTGTATTTCACTTACTGTTGCGTCTTTGTATAAACAAGGATTTCCTCCTGAAAACACTCGTCTAAACGCGGATGAAAAACTGAAGACGCCACTTTTCCATCGTCTCCGTATAAACGTAGCCTAAGTTTGAGTGCAGAGGTTGGTGGGCGGGGCTTTTCAGAGTCATTAATGTCTTATAATACTGAAGGGTATCTTACTCTTATTGGTGCTGAATTAACTCTGACAGAATCAATTTACTTTAACATTGAATGTATGACACTGACAGTGTAAAACCTCTGTTAACACTGGATGTTATCTGGTTCAATTTTACTCTGTTGTAATAACTCTGAAAAAATTAAAACACTTTGACACTGGATTTTTTTTTTTTTTTACAGTGACAAATTTACTGTGTATTAAACAAGCAAAAAAACAAACAAACCAAAAAACTATTAAATAAACCATTATCAAAAAAATCTGAAATTACTGAACAAAAAAGTCAATTAACTTTGAACAGAAAACTAAATAAAAAAAAAACAACCTCTTACGTCGACCAAAATTTCTACTTAAGTAAATAAAACTTATTTGTACGTAAAGTATTTGTGCTTCATTACTTTTAAATTTTTTTATTTTGGACTGAACACATTGTAAAGTTTTTTTTATTGAGATTTAGACAGTAGAATGGGTGTATGTCGTCCAGCTGCTCTTACATGAATTTGTATTTTTTTTTTTTTTTGCAGATCCATAGTTGCTTCCACAACAGCAGGGCTCAGTGGGACTATCCCACTTTGTCTTTTGTAATGAATCCAATGCATGATTTATTAAAAGCCTGGAACCTGGAACAGGACTCATTGTTGAAGGATAACATGCCTTGGCGAACACTGCTCGCTTTAAATTCATTCGAGTGAATAATGCAACAGAGGTCTTACTTCCAATATGATGATTTAAAACACTAAAGGCTCATTCATAATTGACAGATACAGGTACAACAACTTTTTTTTACAGTTTACTGCAGCATCTCTCCGCCCTCATATGTCCTATTTTACCTATCAGCTTTTTTCCTGGAAGGTTTTTTTTTTCTACTTCCTCTTCACCCTGGAGGATATATTTTTTTCCTCACAGATCTGTCTCAAAGCTCACATCCTGCAGTAGCCAGCGTGGCAAAACTCTGCAGACGAAGACATGTAACAGACGTCTGGATCTTCTGCCAGTGTTCTGGATTTATAGATATTTGGGATTCGATGTGAATAATGGGAGTTTGGAAGCTCTACCTTTTGCAAATGAAACAAATCCCTTTATGTTCACCCTCTTCTAATTTAACCCTTTACCATTCGGGAGTGGTTTTGCTCAACCAATCAATGCATGAATTAATGAGAACCTAAATCTTTTTAAAATTTAAAAAATATATATTTTCTGACTGTTTTTATTCGTCTTTAGGCAAGAAAAATGTATTCAGTTGTTTTTCATGGAGTTATTCACATTACTTTAAGATTTATTTATTTATTATATTCTTCCTCGCTGACATTTTCTAACTTGTTTTTATCTCAGGTGTTTTTAACTATGTGTTTTAGTGTGACCTGTGCATCATTTTTTAATTCTACAGTGGATCTTTGTCATTCAGCAAAAATTACATCAAAGTTATTTTTGATTCTGGTTCTGATTCAACTCAGCCAGACACTTTGTTTAACTTTAGAAGTAAATCAACATGTATTTACTGATATACTGTATAAAAACTTACTGTATGAAAACACATCTAATGCTACTAATCTGATTTTTCTTCAAGTTAGTAATAGTGTGACCTTCAGTGTAGCCTGCCTTTAAAAAAAGGACTTAAAACACATTTATTTATTTTAACCTATGATTTGTGACCATATGTGTTTTTAAATGCTTTTTTACTTTTTATTTTTCTTTTATTGTTTTGTTTTAGTTGTGTTTAAAGTGTGTTTTGCTTATTTGAATAGATCTATACTTGAACCACCTGTATCTTTGTGTGCATATGAAATGTGAAATACCAATAAACCTGACTTGGGGTTCCAGGTCATTCGTTCATTCGTTCATTAGTTTTTCAAAAATAAGACAGTGAAACAAGTCGCTTCTTCATTATTCGTTTCCAAAACCAAAATGAAAAAAATGGATAGTGATGCCTTTAAAAAAAAAAAAAAGTGTAACGATGTGTTTTTTCACTTTTCATTTTTTTGTTTAAATTAATGGAAAAACGGATAACGGCCATTTTCCATTTGATCCCATTTTAACCTGAAGCAAATTCCTGAAGCAAGTTGAATAAATCAGAAATGACCTTTGACCTGCAGTGACATCTTTGATTTACTCAACTTACTTCAGGTCAAAATTGGATAAAATAGGAAATGGTTGGTATCTGTTTTTTTTTTTCTTCCATTATTCATTTAAACACTAAAAGGAAAACTGTTATCCATTTTTTTCATTTTGGTTTTGGAAACAAATAATGAGGAAACAAGTTGTTTTTTTGTTATTTTATTTTGAAAAATGAATGATACATGGATTCAGGTCAGCGCCTGTCTGGTGGTACAGGGTATGACCTATGACCTATCCACCCCCATTTGTTTTTCAGGGTCTGTATGGGGGCAGGTTCCCGCTTTTCCTTAAACCACATCTTTTCGTTTCTGACCTTCTTTGTTCACCTGATGTTGAAGATGCGCCTGAGGTAGTTGTCGATGAATGTTTGTATCCTGCATGTGGTGGTGGTGTTCATTCTCTGTGCCTCAGATCTGTATAAGAAGACTGACTGTGTTGGCTGATATAGAACTAAAGCAACAAACCTATGAATATACAAGAGAACAGCTGTAGAATAAGTTTCCACTGTAGTGAGCAGTGTGCGTAAAAATGGTTAAAATCATTGTACAGGGGAAAAAAATGCCTCGAAGACTAACAATTTAAATAGGATAAAGAACGTAAATCATCTCAAAAACTGTCAGAATAAATCTGAGAAACACAGGAAATGATCCAAAATCCAAATGTAATTAATGACGCCTGTGCTTAAACATTCGTCTCAGGTGTAACATACTGAAGTGACGCTCGCTAAGTGAAGCCAAATCTAATTAAAGCGTGAAATATTTCCTTTCCCTTTACAGTCCCTCAGTTACAGACATGACCTTAAATATTTGGACGCAGTTGTAAATTCAGTAGTTTTCCCTCTGTTCACCACCACCAGGGAGACGAAATGAAGCAATCAAGATAAGATTTGAGTTAGTAGTTCTAATTGAAGGGGTTAAACAAATATATTATATTAGCCATTTAGGAATTACAACCATTTGAAGTGTGGTTGACGCATTTTCAGAGGCTGAAAAGTAATTGTACAGCAGACTTCATGTCCAGATGTGTCCTGTTCCTCCATCAATAAGAAATGAAGCAGATAAAGCAGGGGTGGTAAACTAATAATATAATAATAGATAAGAAAAAAAATTTAAAATTCCAAAGTGTTCACTATGTTTAAGAGTGAAAAAAGGAAATTTACATCCACAAACTATCCTTTAAAAAAATATGAATAACAATGAACAAAATAAAATTTCTTAAGAAAATGAAAAAGACTCCAAACTATTAGCTGTAATGTGATGCTGTGCTCTAATTGGCTGATGTTGAACAACCCTGAACAAAATTAAATTTATTAAGAAAATGAAGAGTACTCAGGTTCAGATGATGAGACGTAAAACCCACCTCACCAGCCACGTTTGTGTGGCAATCAAAAAGTCACGGAGCACAAACGAGAAGTCTGGAGATGTGAAGGCAAATATTTTACACGATCTGCACTTTTTATTTTCATTGCAGTTTTATATTTGTAATTTGAATTTTTTGTTTGTTTGATTTTTTTTTTACTTGGTATTTTGAATTTATATTTTTGCTTGCATGTTTAAAAATCTAAAAAAAAAAAATCCATAATCATGTTGTTGTACAAAACCATGTGACCCACCATCACGAAACCAGGCATAAGTCGCGCTGAGCCGTTCAGAGCTACAGCCAAATTTAGGCTGGAAGGTGATTTGTTATTTGTGTTTACACCTTATCAAAAAATGGTACCTTAACACCTCTATGTTCACTTCCTGTGGTCATTACATTGAAATCCAATCAATAAAGGTGTTTATTGAGTCAATTATTTAAGCGGTGACAAAAGTTCAGGTATTGCTGAGCAAAGACAAAGACGACTTCCACCTCTTTTCGCCGAACAAAACGATCTCCGTTCCGTGGGTAAACACCCAAGTGTTTGGTACGAGGTAAAAGCTTATATTGAATGTTCTGTCCAATGGTGTAAGCCAAATGATTATAATACGTCACACTTCTGTCCTATTATTATAATATATAAAACTTCTGTGACATGTCCATCAGAGTGTCCTTTAACATCTGTCAACAATTTGTGTCAATCGGATACAAATTATTATGCGTTGCTAAGGACTTCCTACCCCAAAACAGTCCAAAACTTTAACGGACAATATCTAAAAAATGCAAATTGTAAAATATGTCCAAATGTGGATATTAAAATGACCATAACTTTGGTTCTACTTGTGATAGAAACATCATTTTTTCACCATCTTAAACCTTAGTTTCCACTCTACCAAGCTACACACATAACTCTGTTTGGATTTACACACACTTATGCCTGGTTTACTGGTGGTGGGTCACATATGTGATGTTGCTACCACACACCAGTCCCTTTGCTGGGCCGGTTTTGGTCCGCAGGCCGTATGTTTGACACCTGTGAGGTGAAAGGGTCTGGGGTTTATTCCATGTGTTGAACGTGCTTTTGTTACCTTTTCAATGGAATTCTAAATATGAAGTTCATGTCAATGCAAGTGAAGGAAGCTGCCATTAAAAAAAAAACAAAAAAAACATTATTTCAGATAGTGAAAACTTCCTGAATGTTGAAAATCTCCACTTCACTCTCAATTGTTTCATTTCAGATCCACTGTGGTGGTGAAGAGAGGCAAAAATACGATATCCGCACCACTGGCCAAATGCTTATGGACGTGCCTGTATACAGAACATATTTTTGGACATATTCTAACCTGTATTAAATATTCAAACCAGATGTGCATTTGTCTTTTCTAATCCGTGGCCCTGTGGTTAAAGATGGATTTAAAGTTAGATGCTAATTCCTGCAGGAAAATAATGGCACATGTCCAAGAAAGTGACTGTTGATAATAGAAAAAAGCCTTTGTGGTGTTCTTCCAAGAGCCTTGGAAGGTTATCAACAATAAATACTGTATTTCTGACTGAGACTGGGACTGTGCACTTATTATTTATGACTGTTTCAAACTATATGACTTGCCTTTATAAGTAGAATTATCATGTTATACTTAAATATGTACAGATGAGGTTGGAGGTTTAGATAGAACTGACTAAATCGACTCACCTCTGTGTTTAAGTCTATACATTTCCATTTTCATAGCGTCATTTATCTTTACCTGAGTCCAATCATTTTAATGTCTGTAAAATATGACGTATGGAAAACCTGCATTATTTGGTTCTTATTCTGTTGTGTTTTGTGTGATCTGTGTCACATGACCTCTGCACATAACTCCACAACATGACAGAATCAGCAGAGGTGGGAAGGAATTAAGTGTAAGTACTTTGTTACTGTACTTAAGTGGATTTTTTTTAGGTATCTGTATTTTACTAAAGTATTTATTTTTCTGGCAAATTTTTAGTTTTACTCCCTAAATTTGTACAGACATCTGTAGTTTATACTCCATACATTCTCTGAATAGGCTTGTTACTTTTTCAAACTAAATAGATGTGATAGCACGTAATATATGTATGTTTTTCCTGTTAGAAAACTCAAACTGGTTATAAATATTGTTCATATATTTCTTGAGTTGAAGTGAGTTTTATAGTGTCCTTGTAAATCTTCATATATCCTATGTCCTTAAACGCACCGCCACCGTGCCGCTGCTACCGCGCGCTAATATGGTTAAAATAGCTGAAAACGTATTTTTTTTCATGACATAGCGGCTTCCTTTCATCATTTTCCCCTCGTCATTCGCCCGTTCAACTCAGATTTGTTACTGTGTGTGTGTGTGCCAGAAGGCGAGATATCGTGTTGAAATGTTTAGCTGTGTGTGCGAATTCTACTTCCGGTTTATGGGTGCTTGGCTCGCAAAAGATTGAACGGGAGTGAACGGAGCAAGTCAAGCTAAATTCTGTTTCCGTTTGACAAGTCCTCTCAAATTCGCATATGAGAGCGGTAAATATAAGACATATTTGATGTGGCATAAGCAGACCATCCATTTTTTGTTGAGAAGCAAGCCTGACGTTACGTTTTATGTGGGCTTAGTAAGAGACTACAATGCGTCGCATATGTGACGTCAGACTCCCCTCAGCCACTGTAGGTTAGAGTTAGTGGTGACGTCAGATGCGCGCCAGGCGTGTAGTCCAAATTATTAACGCGTTTTACTCGCAAATGAATCAGCCGTTGGTTAACAGAAGCAGTTGAAACGCACCTCAATAATTGTCATTTATTATGCGGTACAACATGTGTGTGGTTCAGGGCACATGACAAACCAGATATGATTTTAGCATTTAATTTCTCACTGAATACCATTCATTCATTTTCCGATCTCAGGCCCCATGAGCTTCCCAGAAGGGGCGGGGACTTGGGCCAATGTGTAGCTGCCTGTAGACAAGTTTTTGACCCGTTTCCGCTTTACTTCCTGAACTCCTACTGTAAGTGCTCTTCACTTCCATTTGGACTCATCCGGTTTGTTTTACTAGTTAACTCCGAAATAAATGCAGTAGTTCAGTGAGAAAAATAACGGAAAAGTGTTTCTCGGGACCTACGCGTGCTGTCGTTGATTGTAAAAATGAGAGAAAACACCCGAATGAGCGGTTAAGAGTGTTTTGACCACAAAGAGCCAATGTTCATGTCCTCCATTGTTTTTATTTTTCACAAGCCCGGTGGTGACGATGAATCACGGGCCTGGTTGAAGGCATTGATTTTTTTAATCCACAAAATATACTGGCTTTACCCACAAACAAAGAGGCCACGAGTCACCAAGCAAACTACTATCTCCCCTTCAATCTGATGGTAAGTTCAACAATTTTAGCTATGAAACTGACAATACTATTAGTTGTGAAGAAGTTATCATACACTAACATTGCCACCGGTGTTTTATTACAACAGCTGATTGTAGAGGGAACAAACAATGTTCACTATATAAGCTAATGTTCATAGACAGTAGAGCTAACATTACACAACTGATATGTGTAGGGTTTACAAACGTCAGTTGAAATATTGAAATATGGAATCGTCCCATATTTAAAACATAATTACGTCCGGTATTGAGCTTATCTGAAACTAGACGCAATTCTTATTTTGCAATTTAGGATTACATAAAAAAAAAATCAGTGAATCTGATATTTCCCATCACGGAGTTGACAGCTATATCTGTGTGTGCGTGCGCGTGCGCGTGCAAACATTATGTCACGCACACATTGACGAGGCTCTACATTTGTTTTCAGATACACAAAACGATCGTGTTTGTATGACATAACACAACCGACTTTGTCGCTATACAGATACAGATACGCCTCAGAGGCTTTCAGACTGTCCCGTCTATTGTGGTGGAGTTTTGGAAATAGACACAAATCTTGCTGTAGTTTATGTTGGACCACGTCGTCATATTATCCTCCCAGTTCTGCACTAAATTCGGGTGGGGGATAACTCCATCTGCACATGTTTAGCTGTGTATAGGCTAATGTTTACCTGAGCACAGGCTAATGTTTAGCTGCAGGCTAATGTTTAGCTGTGCACGGGCTAGTGTTTACTGTGTATTGGCTAAATATCGGTTGGTGCAGACCGCTGTTCTCGAAAGTGAAAGGGGATGTGGACACTTATTTACGTTGGCGGAGTCTACACTCTGAGTGCTTTTATCGTTTTAATTTTATTTCTATGCTTAAAAGACCACTTTGTGTAGGATGGTAGGTGTTACAGAATCACTTACACATCTGTCAAATAAAGACATAAAACACATTTAATCTGGTCTTTATTTCCTACAAATACATACCAGAGCTTATTAAGTTAATGTTCCAATAGTTCACATCATTAACATCATTCATCTGATCGTATCATAGATCATCTTAATTTAACTTTGATCATCTTAGACCATATATTAATTTAATTCAGATCTCAACCTTACTTAGATCTCATCTCATTTTAACTTAGCTCTCGTTATGTTATTTCTTGAAGTTATGAGGTCTTTAAAAAACGCTGCTGTATTTGGAGCAGGTATATTTTGTACTCATGTGTATTTTATAAAAAAAAAAGAAGAAAAAAGATGGACTAGGTTCAAGTATGCTTCGTTGTTATTTTTGCATCAAAGAAGCCAAAATCAGTTAATGATTTACACCAACTACAGCTAAACATTGAGTTAGGATTCCAAATGACTTGCAGAGCTGGTTTTCTTTTTTGGTTGCTGACTGGCAGAGACAATAATATATGTATTGTATATATGTATTCTAGCTACACCAGTTGTCATGTAATTTTATGTATGTGTTCTTAATTAGCTATGGAGGTGCTCAAAGATGAAGAGCTTTTTCAAACTAAGGCTTCTTGTGTTCGAGCAGAGATAGTGGTTTGACAGTGAAAATCAGTCAGTTATGTGTTTCACAGACTTGAAATTATTTAGTTCATTCGTGAGTTAGTGTGTCGTGTGTTTTTGATCCGCAGGGGCTGATGGTTTTTCTGGAATCCTGTTGCATTTTCCTAGGATGCGTGTCAATTCCAGTATATCTGATGTATTCGGGATGGAACGAGGAGATGTTGAAAGGTGAAGGAACTGCATTAAGTCAGTCGATATAAATAAAGCAAGTCCAGTATGAAAATTAAAAAAGAGATAATGTGACATTGCAAACAAAAATCACCTCATCTGCAAAACATAAATTGTCAGAAAGTTAATGGATCCTCCCACTCCCACTGGGACAGGAGTGGGACAGGAGTACACATCCTCCTCTGCTGCTTTGATGAGTTTTCTTGTCAGTGTCAGAAATGTTGACACTATGTGGAAATATGGGATTAACTTTCCAGCAAAATACATTGTCTTGATGGCATAAAAAAAAAAGGACGAAAAGACATTTGTTTCTTTATACGTCAATCAAAAGGAATTGAATTGTAATTAAACTGAATAGACGAGCAACCAAAAAGAGATTTGAGAGCTAAAGACAGCAAGTGTCAATTTTTTATTTTTTTAATTTAACCTTTATTTAACCTTTATTTAACCAGGAGAAAAGATCCCATTGAGATTAAGAACCTCTTTTCCAAGGGAGTCCAGGCCAAGAAGCAGCATAAAATACAACACACAGTTACAACATCCAATAATTTACAAGACAAGTCAAAGTATGAAAGACAACTTCAAGTCATAGAGTTAGTCCATAGCACTTGAAGACTGGATTTAAAAGCATTCACGGAGATCAGTTCAGTCAGTTTCCAGTCTTTTAGCAACATATTCCATGTTTGAGGAGTAGAGGAGATGAATGACCTTTGACCTTTAACCCAACTCGGTACGGATGAATGGTACAGAAAGGAACAAATGCACATCTGATGTCAAACAATATGAAGCAACACAATAAAAACAAGATGTGCTAGGGACAACACCCCCCCCCCCCCCCCAAACATTTTAGTTCTTATTGGACGATGGGTTTGACCATTCAAGGTCACTGCAGATCAAAGGTCATCTAGTCACTTTTTGGACTTATGACCAGTTAAACTCATGTTACCTTGATTTTGACCTTTTAAGATCACTCAAGGTCAAAGGTCATAACACCAGTTTGAAGCCTGTGCCAGGTTTCCTATCCGTCAATAACAACTAGGTCTCTAGCTCCGCTGATGAGCTCATCCGAACAAAGTCCACGATGAGCTATTGCCATCGTCCGTTGTCTGTCCAGCTGCAATGACAGACCTGTGGTCCAGTCAGACCGTTTGTTTGTTTTTTTAATTTAAGATTTTTTTTTTAAGTTTGATCCAAGCAAAAAAAAATTGACAATGGAATAAGTGAAAATTTTCTTGTTCAGAATTCTTAAATCAGATTTTGCAGAACTATTGTTTTTAAATCAGTTCTTATATCTGAATGAAACGTTCCTCTGTAGGTGATAAGATATTTGGACTAGAAATGAGAAAAATACAATGAGATTTAGATTTTTGCAAAGCAGAGTGTTTTTTTTTTTTAAACCAAATAACAGCTGGCACTTTAATTCAAGGAGGGACATGGGATATGATATGAAAGCAATACTTGTTTTACACTCATTTGTCCTTATTGTTTTTTGTTTTTAAATAGGGGGGGAATCATAAATAAATTTTTTTGTGAAAAAAAATTGCAGATTTTATTTTTAAGTCCAGCGCTGCTCACAAAGAAAGACAACTGATTAATAAGCAAAATAAGCTTGTATTTTTAGGTTGCAATTTACTGTCTTTTGCTGTCAAATCTAATTTATTGGATGGAAATCTATTCTTTTTAATTGCAAATCCATTATTCTTTTTGAAGAAAGTCTCAATAAAAAAGTTGGTTATGATGACTTTTTCAACAATACAAAATGTAACTTTTACATTTTAAATTGCATCAGTTACTTCAACCATTTCATAATCACTAGCAACATATTAATCTTTGATGCCATTTTTTTTATTAATAGATGAGAAACATGTCATTTTCCCAGTTTTAAAAGTATGAATATTCTGTAATATCTGCAGTCTCATCTCTATAAACCACACAGATGGTGGATACAATTCAATTAAAGGCTAATGAGTGAAACATTACTGCAGCCTGAGTGTGTAGGGTATTTATATTCATTCTCCTCTGAAGATAATTATTTGGATGTGCATCTCAGCCAAAAATGTTGTATCGTAAATATGTTGAATTAGGCATGGCCTCTAGTAGCATCAGTCATGAACCAAAAATGTCCATCAGTTCACTTCAGGCCGGGTGAAACACATGATATGTTGCGTGTCTTGTCCTCCCTCCTTCCGTGTTTTCCATTTCCTCTCTTTCTGCGATTGATAAACATGGTAAAAAAATAAAATAAAATAGAGCAACAGCATGAGCTCTTAAAATCCTTTTCAAACAGATTATTAAAATAAGCAGAGCCTCGAGTAAAGAGGACAATATTCTGCTATCAATCTTTGGACTAAGTTAAGAAGTGAAACCTCTGTGTTTTATATATATATATATATATATATATATATATATATATACATATATATATATATATATTCCTTCTATGTGTGACATGTGCCATCTAAAATATTGTCACATTTAATTTGTTTTGACATTAGTATTTTCTTTTATCTCACACATATGTGTAGGTACTTCTCACCTGACATGTTTTGGAGGGTTAACTGAATGTTGCAGTGATGTGCTTCGACAGGGAGGTCACACCTCCGCAACAACATCAGCTGTTTTTAAAAGCACGTCACTGTGACATTCAGGTGACCCTCTGACGAAGGCAGAAGTAACACACCGAGACGTGTCAGGTAGAAAAACCTACAAATATGTCTGAGATAAAAGAAAATGTAATTTAATTTTACAGTAAGACATGATGAACATTCTCCAGTTACTAATGTGTGTTTTTTTCTTATTCACACAAACTACTATAAACACAAGATATGAAAACTAGAAAAGCTCTGAGAGCACAAACCTCCGCCAAGGCAGCCCCCCCCCCTCTGAATGAAGGGAGGTCTGCTAAGGAGGTTATGTTTTTGCCAGAGTCTAAAGTTTGTCTGTTAGTTAGAAAGATAAAACAAAAATGTATGGATGGATCTTGATGGTGGGGGTGTCACAAAGAACATGTGATTAGATTTTAGTGATGATCCTGGATCACTTTGAATGAATTGAACTATTAATAGATTCTGTCTTGTATTACTAATGCTCAAATTCATAATTTTTCAAGATATGCTGTGGAGAGATGACAAAACTTCCTCTTTATAACCTACACTAGAATGATAAAGAGTTTAATGACTGATGCAGGGTGCGTTGTTTTTTTTTTTTTAATTATTATTACGACAGAAAATTTGACCGGACAACGTTGATGCGGTCAACGTAATAATGTTGACATTGGTGAGGACATAATTTAAGGACTTGATATGACAGACACCAAAAAAAAAAAAGAGAAGAATGAAGATGAAATAACATCTCATTTTGTTTTGTTCAACAACAAAAACTAAAAGATATCTTAACAATGTTTTTATTTCTTTACATTTCATCTTGTTTTTATTCGTCATCTATATTGCATTATATCGCTACAGTTTTTTCTGCATTATAAGGTGCATTAAGTGAGATAAAAAGTCCCAATTATGAGGAAAGAAGTCCAAATTATTAGATAAAAAGCCAAAATACTCAGTCACTAAACACAACCAGAATTAATCCCTATATAAGGTGCACTGTGGTTTTTTGGGGGAAATGAGTATTTTAAGTGCTCCCTATAGTCCAGAAAATACAGTTTCCGAAATGTCATGTAATTTCCTATTCAAAAATTGGTATGGACATTTTAGAAACATCCACATATTGGTGTGGACATACGCAATTTAACACCCATGCGGTCAACCATCGATCAATCATCAGTTAACATCCTTATATTAGATACAGAACAAAGTGTCTTTTTTTTTAATTGAATCTAAAAACAAGTAAATCCGTCCTCTGTCACTGATCCAGCTCCATGTTTTTACCAGTGAAACAGTGTAGAAGATGATGGTGATTATAGGTCAAATATGATTATGATTTAAAGATGAGAAACTGCATTTTTCCCCAATTATTTACATTTATTGACAGTATTAATAAATTAACAGGTATTAAATTACCCCGCCGTGTACGACACAAAATCACTTTGTAGTCACTAAGCAATACCAAAATAATTTTTTTCAGAAAATTAAAGGCTTTTAATTCCATCTTATAGTACAGAAAATACAGTAATATGAACAAACACACACACAAAAAACCAGATTGCACAAAAAAATAACTACTGTGCATTAACACCTGCTGTCTGAATGTCACCTACGACACTAGAAAACATGTGTGGACGCTCTCATTTGTCCAGGTCATCATAGTTCTCAGTAGTTTTTTAATATTTCATTTCTCATCCAGTTTCCCCCACCACTTATTAGACCTGAAGAAGTCCCTTGGATGATGAATAAAATGCTTTCAAAAAAACAGCTAAACCAGTCCAGCTGACCTGAAAAGAACCACCAGTAAGTACGTAAAATGACGTAGGCACAAATTGGCAGAAACCAGCAGGAATTTCCAAAGTTCTGCAGACGTCCTACTTGTAGTTCTCCTGTCTGGTCCATAGGAGGTGCTATTCCAACAGCTGTCAGTCTTACTGTCCTGTCTGAGACATGCAGAGTCTAAGTGGACTAAATGAGTGTCACCAGGTCCTAATGCCATTAGGCGCTGTTGTAATTTACTGAAACAGATTATATTAAGAGGGAGGACATGATGCTCTCACGTTGTCCCGCCAACAAAGCCTTCCTTCAGCTCCTCCTGCAGAATTAAAAACAAGAAGAGGGAGAGACGCACAAGGCTGCAAAAGGAAAATCCTAACGTTCCAAAGCAACTCTCCTCAAAGGAATCACGTCTGTGTCGACTCGGCAGCTTTCATTTATTACATAAAACTCAGCATTTCACTGATACTGTCATGTGTAAGTAAATTAACCAGATCAAACAAAATTGACTGAACAACAGCTTTATTAATGAGGCCAGGATATTAAAAAAAAAACAACACAGTGAATACATTAAATCTAATGTGGAGGAGCTGGTGTGATCATTACTGTGTGTTTGACAGAGAAACACTTAAGTTAGCCAATAGCTTCTCATCTGTCTCAACCGTCCATGAAAGAGTTTAAAAGAATACACACAACTATTCATTAGCGTCTACATTAACACACATACTGACCTCATAAAGCGTCACATTGTTTGCACCAGTACCAAACAGTATCCGTACGCACTCAAAGCCTGATGTCGACCCCAGTGGCGCCAGGTTTGTTGCTCACAATGCCTTCATTTCTCGTCCAGAATGTTTCTGTCTGTAGTTTGGGTAGTATTAAATATTTAGCAGCGAGCTAATGAGGGCCGAGCCTCTGGAGCCAGCTGAGATGTTGCTGGAGGGGATGTGTTTCCCAGCACGAAGAAGTAAGAGAGTGAGGGTTATGTTTTCAAAGGCTCCGTCAAGCAATGAGGCGCTTACTTTAAAGGAGGTTGGTATTTTTGTGAAAAACTGAACCCACTAGAGGGTTCTTCCACCTCTGCTATCGATGATATCTCCGAATCAGAATCAGAAAGAGTTTTATTGCCATTGTTCATATAGTACACATGTAGTATACAACTAGGAATTTGTCTTGGTGTAACGCTGCAACATTCAACATATAGTATATCAATAAAAGAAGAAGAGAGAAAAAAAGAATTATATATATATATATATATATATATATATATATATATATATATATATATATAATATGATTTATGTGAAAAGCTAAGTATAAATTGAAAACATTCCAACAGCATTCTTGCCAAGTTCAAGGAATTGTGTATGGTTTGAGTGCTTTGCAGTGCGGCGGGTGACACAGTCATCTGGCCGTTTGTGGAGGTGGGTGATGTTAATGTAAAAGAACATGAGAAGCTTGAGAAATACCAAGGGCTGAAAGAGGAGTTAGAGAAAATGTGGAGTGTGAAGGCAACAGTGGTACCAGTAGTGATGGGGGCACTAGGGGCAGTGACCCCCAAGCTGGGACAATGTCTCCAGCAGATACCAGGAACAACATCAGAGATCTGTGTCCAAAAGAGAACATTGTTAGGAACAGCTAAGATCCTGCACAGAACCCTCAGGCTCCCAGACCTCTGGTAGAGGACCTGAGTCTGAAGGAGACACCGCCCACATGGGGCAAGAGGAACATTTATTTATATATATATATATATATATATATATATATATATATATATATATATATATATATATATATATATATATATATATATATATATATATATATATATATATATATATATATATATATATATATATATATATATATATATATATATATAGTATAAAAATAAATAAAAAATAAATATAAAAAATATAATAAGCATGCATCAAGATAGAATAAGATAAAAATAAATATAGTAAAAATATGTAATGTGCAATTCAGTGTTTTGGACTGATGTGGGTGTGTGTGCGTTAACAATAACACAGTAAAAGATGGAGACGAACAGAGGAAAGTTTTTTCTTCAACATCATTTGTTTCTGAACATTGATTGGTTTGTTCAACCTGTAAAATGAAGCTGAAGGTGATTATATATAAACCAGGAAAATATATTTGAGGTTTTTTTTTATCTGCTCCTTCAGGACATCAATTTACACGTCTGTCAAAAGAACGGAGCGTGTTCATCACTCAGGACACCTCAGTCTGTCTGCTTTGGCCTCGTCTCTTTAATGCAGCACATTAATGTGAGCAGCTGCTGTCGTGTGCTTTTGTTGTTTGTATATGTTTTTGTCTTTCTCATCTAATAGGTTCAATTCATTTTCTTCTTTAAATGTTTTATTTTTTGCTAGGAGTGAGTGGTATGGCCAAAACTGTATACCAGTATAATTTGAGCTACTGGTGGTATACGCTATATATCACAGTATAGTACTTTTGTAGGATACTATACATACATAATAAAGTAGAAATGACAGCAGAACAGTTTGTCAGTGGTTATATAGCTAAGAGTGCAGTCTTTAATATTAGCGTAGACTTTCTTCATATTCATAACACAACACATCTCAATGGTAGCAATCACTGTAGCAGCACTTAGCATGCTAACGTTAGATACAGAACATAAACGCTGTGGCCTCCCCATTCTATAATCTACTTTATAGTTGCGCCGTCTTCTACTTCCTTATGTGATTGTTAAATGTAGTGTTTAAATAACACATTATGGCGAACGTTAGCGTCACATTGGCCCCTCCCATGGTTCCTACTGCCCTGTCAGAATGTAAACCCTAACCCTAGGAACTAAATAGTTCTCAGAACTACTCTGAACTACTACGCCTGATATTGCATACTCCCAATGTAAACACACTGCATACTCTAAACGTTAGTATGAGTAGTAGGTACGTATGTGGCTTCGAACACACTGTATGTTTCTGGGTTAAAGGGGCGGCGGTGGTTCAGTTGGTAGAGCGGGTCGTCCATTGATCGAGGGGTTGGCGGTTTGCATCCCGCCTCTGGCTGTCCACATGTTGAAGTGTCCCTGGGCAAGACACTGAACCCCAAGTGTCTCCCAGTAGGGTCAGGGGTCAGGGGTCAGGCAGCACCAGTGTATCAGCAGCAGCTGTCGACTGGTGTATGAGTGTGTGTGAATGGGTGAATGTGAAGAGCTTTGGGCACCAACTGGTGAATAAAATGAACTATAGAAGTACAATTAATTTACCATTTAAAGTCCCACAGGGGGCGCTCTAACAGGAAGTGAAAAGTGCAAAGAAGACACAGTTTTAAACACTAATGCACAAAGCACGGCCTGCAGATGTACACACAGCCTCAGCATGAAAAGCTGCACATGATGCATATTTGAAGTTACTAGAGCGACAACAAAAGACAGACTGAGCAGGTGTGTGTTTTTCTGACGACGTTAACGCTGACACTGAAGAAGATAACTTCAGTGGTTTCAGTCACATGAGGAAGAAAAATCAAACCATCTGTTTGGTTTAATCAGTCGTTTTACTGTCGTGTCACTGGAAACACCATTTGGAAACTATCAGTTAAGGTATAGAAATAAATAAATAAATACAAACTGTAAATATCTCATGTTCTAACATGAACATGTGCAGGTTATCGTCTGATGCAGCTTAGATCGTACATGGGTGATTTTTACAAAACATGAAACTATTGCAGTAATGAGAAAGTGTTCTGAATAATGCTAACTGTAGCATTAGCTATTATGACCTAGCTAATGAATGGCCTTTTATCACATTCTGAAAAATAATCCCCTATTACCAAACAAATTTCAAATTCAATAAAATGTTTTCATCATGAAATGCTGAATAATTTGCGAAATGAGAACCAGTCTTGTCATGTTCATGCAGTTATGAGACAAATCATAAAAGTTTACAGGAGCATAAAATAAAGGTGACTCACCTCTTAGTCATCCAAGATCTTCTGTTAGTACAGATGCATTGTGGGTAATTTCAGCTCATATTCAAATTCCTATAGGTTTTCAATGCAGTTCTGAAATATATTGCGGTAATGAGAATAACGACTCATGGACATGATCTTTTCTTAAAATTTTATGACTATTCATTATTAAAATAACCAAAAAAAACAACATTTAAAGAAACTTTTGACACATAACACTGTACTTCCTTTAATTCAAAGACCAGTTGGGCCACATTTGGTTAATGAGAATATGTCTAGAAAATGTATAAAAAGTGGAAAATAAAAATAGTATGATTTATTTCATATTTAACCACTAAAACTTCAGGGCCATTTATTTATTTTTTAGTTTAATGAGAATTACCCATACGTAAAACCATTTTTTTTCTGTTAAAGTTTAGTGGGTGTGGCTCATATTTAAGTGCGGTCTATAGTCGGGAAAATACAATAAATTGAACTTCATTATCGACCAACAAGTTAAACACAATTTCCCTCAAAAACATGATCAGAATTGAAAAAGAATATTAAAAAAAACTGTTGCCTTTCAGTTCAATCAGTCCTTAATTACAGTTGGTCCATCATCTGTCATGTAAATATTTAGACATTTTGTTCGTACGCCAGTTAAAAAAAAAAATTGGAATCTCAAACAAACACTTCTGATATTTAATATTTCTCTGCATGTTACCAGATGTTTCCTGCTTTTACAATCATCTTTCGATTGTTGTGCGTTGACGACTTCAGATTTCCTCACCGCGCTTGTAAAAGTTGCACAATAGTTAGTTCATGATTGGCTCCAAAATGGTTGTGGCGTCCCGCTGTTAGGTCGCCCCATACACTGCGATTTCACAAAAAAACCCAACTCGGCACAGACTTGTGCACAGTAAAAGTCCACAAACATTAATACTGACTTTGGAGAAGAAGGGGAACCTGAGGTAATGCGTTAAAACTGTCACGATACGCTGAAAACAAAGTGATATGTCCTCGCATCACCTCAGAAACTTGATCCAAAACACAGCTGAGTCCTGCGTTGACACCCCAGTCACCTTTGTTCGTCTTCTTTTGCGATGCTTCGTATTGGATCTGAGCAGCTTTTGGATTCCTTCTGTTTAAACAAAATTCACATGAGGGTGGTTTGATGGAGTTGTTTTTATGCTTGAGTGTTCCCACATACTACAGGTCATACTTCATGAAGCCTTTAAAGGCTACAGGAGGACAGGCCTGTCTTCTTCGTCTTATAACATCCACATTTTGCTCCATAATTCACCGGCACTCACTTGAACGTCGATGTAAAATTATCCATAACAGGAAGACTTTCATGAACACATATATCAAACTAATCACAATAGGGCTTTGACTTCTCCTGTTACAATAAATCAGCAAAAAATGAGGTCAGATTCCAGTAACATGACACACTGAAACCTATGGATGAAAAACAGCTCGCATGAATCAGTCAGTTATATGTTTTTCTGTTTTTTTTTTTTCCAGCCTTTCATTATATCTACCTTTAAAACACGGCATTATTTTACAAAAAGTAGTTTATAAAGTGTGATTTTATTACTGTGCTTATTGCATGGGAGTAATTATGATGTTGACATTAGTGGGGACATAATGTGACGACTTCCTTGTGAGAGACAGCAACAATAAATAAATAAAATAAATAAATAAGAATACGACTAAAAGAATTAAATAACAAAAACTGTCAACAAAAACTGAGACATTTTAGAAATGTTTTTATTTCTAAAGCCACATTTTGTTTGTTTTTTATTGGTCATCTATAACTGCATTTAATATTTAATTATAGTTATTGTAACAAGACCCACATTTATGTTTCGTCTTTTTTTGTAACGTCATAAAGGTTCGTTGATGACAATATTTAGTCACTATGAGGTGCACTGTCAATGAATGGTTTATTTTTTTAGATTCTTCATATATAAGGTACGCATTAAGTGAAGTCAAAATTATTAGATAAAATGTAAAAATTATCAGAAAAAACTCAAGATTATTAGATGAAAAGTGAAAATCATCAGATAAAAACTCAAAATCATCAGATAAAAAGTGAACATTCACAGTCATTAAGCACAACCAGAATTAATCCATATATAAGGTGCACTGTGGTTTTTGTAGTAAATTAAAGTCTTAAGTGTCGCCGTTATAGTCCAGAAAATACAGTAACCTTTTGTTTCCCAAATGTCATGTCATTTCCCATCTAAATATTGGTATGGACATTTTATAAACATCTAAATATTGGTATGGACATTTTATAAACATCTAAATATTGGTATGGACATTTTATAAACATCTAAATATTGGTATGGACATTTTATAAACATCCAAATATTGATATGGACTTGTCCATAGCATCCCTACGCAGTTTGACACTCCTAGCATATTGTGAAGAATGTTATTAAATCCTATTAAAGTATGTCATCTTTCACCCAAGTCGGTTGTTATGTTCAAAATAGAACGAAGGGTAGTTCAACGGCATATTTAAAGACATTAATTGACAATCATTTGACTTTTCAGTGTCAACATTAAAGGTCAAAGCATCATGAGTGACTACTGATCTATTTATTGCCAATAGTAATTATATCAATATCTTCAATTGCTTTAAAGTTATAGCACTTTGAAATTTGTCCCATGATAAACCAATGGTGATTTTTTTTTAAATATCCAAAAAAAAAAAAAACCCCACATCTATATTTTTCACTTATTTGAACAAACGTGGAAGACCCTGCCTCAAGAATTTCCACTATGAAGTTAATTTGATTCTGACTGATAGTTTTAGAGATAATGTTTCTAGACATGTGGACATAGATGACCTTGCTAACCCTTTAAACTTCCACTCTATTTCACCTACATTTCTTAATAAAGTAAATTGAATTCTGTTCTTGAACTATTTGTGGTGTTTGATTGTATTATAAATGAAAATATTAAGATGAAAACTGAGGCAGGTCCTGTTAAATGATGCAATAGATGAAACATTTGTGGATATTTATTGATGTTTTCGACTACATATGGAAATATTTTTTGTTTGTTTTGGATGTTTTTGTTGGACTATCACTGTGTTTGTTAGAATATGGTTCCTCTGTGGATAATTATGAGACATAAAGGTTCAGATCAGCTGTTTGATATTTGTATTTTGAACAAATGAGTGATTATACATGCTGTGGATATTTGATCTGACAGTGGTTTATATCATCTGATGTGTGAGAATCTGTGTTGTTAAACTACATTAGGTCATGTGACATTTGGGACAGTTTTAGGTGGTTTCATTAACATCTTTGAGCGACTACTTCGGGCCTATATGTGGAAATTTAAAGGGTTAACTTCAACTCTTTTGAAGTAACGGCACTTTTAACCGTGTCTCTTTATAAACCAATTCATACAAAATAGAGATAGATAGAACTTTATTAAATTAATTAAATTCAGGCATCCATCACATACCAATGAATAACAAACAATAAGTACAAATGAAGTGCTCATATGTTTGCATTTAATTATTGTAATGACTTCAGGCAGGTTTGTTGAACTGACAGCAGCAGTGATGAAACGACCTCTTAAAGTGTTCAGTCTGTCACCGCTCTTCTGTCCTAACACTGTGTCATGCAGAGGACGTCCTGCATTTAGAGAACACATCCTCCTCTCCAAAAACAAAACATCAATATTTCCCAATTCTTTCAACACATTTGGTCGACCTTACCACAAAAATGTTCTACAACAAATATCAAATCCTTCTGGGCGACGGTTTCAAAGAAGTACATACTGTATGGACAACAGGAAACTAAATGGTACTGATTTAGCCTCGTCACATTTACAGTTATCTATGTTTTTTGATAGACAATTGTTTACCACAATATTAACAATGTCTTCATATAGACGATGGCGTCTGTTGAGAAAAAGTCGTCCAGTTAGAATGTTATTGTTGTTCCAAGGCAAGGTAAATGTATTTATATATCACATTTCATGTACAGGACAACTCAAGGTGCTTTACACAAAAACAGAAACAGAAGAAAATTAAAATGATAAAGATGCATTAAAAGACAATTAAAATCAAGACATAAAAACATTTTAAAGCAAATAATAATCTAAGTAAAAGCTCCAGTGAACAATAATGTTTTCAGGCCTGATTTAAATGAAGTGACAGTTGTTCTCAGACCTCAGGTATTAACACTAGTTAACACTAGTTAACACTAGTTAACACTAGTTAACACTAGTTAACAGTTGTTCTCAGACCTCAGGTATTAACACTAGTTAACACTAGTTAACAGTTGTTCTCAGACCTCAGGTATTAACACTAGTTAACAGTAGTTAACACTAGTTTACACTAGTTAACAGTTGTTGTCAGACCTCAGGTATTAACACTAGTTAACAGTAGTTAACACTAGTTAACACTAGTTAACAGTTGTTCTCAGACCTCAGGTATTAACACTAGTTAACAGTAGTTAACAGTAGTTAACAGTTGTTGTCAGACCTCAGGTATCCAGGTA